>JASTWP010003459.1:0-23602 GCA_030770255.1 Temnothorax ravouxi
AGTTAAGCTTTATATATTTATCGTAATCAATTATATAAAATAACATATCCTGGTAAATTACAGTCTCATGGAAATATATTATGTTTTCTTTCTCAGGGTAAATCACTGGTTATCGAGATTTCAAAATCTCGGGTACTCGCAACTCGTCGCGTAAAAGATCCAGGTGCGGTTTCGCTTCGCGTACACTTGGCGCGAGACACTAACGTGTCTCTTGATTTCCAGAGAAGCTCAGTACTCACAACTTTAATGTTTTGTAAAAATTATTGTGGAGAATGTGAGTTTATATATTGTTAAGGTTTTTAAATTTTACATATATATTACAAATGACATATATGCATAATGACATATATTTCAATTTCAGTGTCCAAATAATATCTAAAATAAAACATTTTATAATAGTGTTATAGAAAAATCTTTTAAAACTTAAAACTTAACAATGTAAAACTCACATTCTCCACAATGGTTTTTACAAATCATTAAAGTTGTGAGTACTAAGCCTCTCTGGAAATGTAAAGTTTACCCTGAAGAAAGAAAAAAATAATATATTTCCATGAAATTGTAATTTACAGAATATATTATTTCATATATCTTAACTACGATAAATATATAAAGCTTAACTTTCAGAAATAGAATACTTCGTATACTTTCGCTCTATCCCTTTCTTATAGTTTTTACAATAGAACTTTGGTGAAAATCTATACAATTTCTCGGTAAATGACATATATATACACATATAAAATACACACACACGCATACACACAAAGATTGATATATTCGTATATGTGTTTGATAAATCTATATTTGTATTCAGAAGTGCGTAAGTATCCAACTGTGATAACTGGGTCCTAGTTAACAATGGATTTGGAAAATCCAAACAATCTGGCAATGCATGAATTAAATTTTTTGAGTGATGAGGAGGAAGTAGAAGAGGATGCTGATGCGTGCTCCTAAGCGATATTTCCGTGATTATCAAAATCCTTTTGAATTCTACAGTGAATGGGAATTTAAACGAAGATTTCGATTTTCCAAAAATTCAGTAATGTTTGGCATCTTACCTTTAGTAGAAGAAGGACTTGCTAAAATAAACAATCGAGGCTTGCCAATATCTCCTGTTGTACAATTATTAATATGTTTAAGATTTTATTCAAACGGCAAGTTTTCAGGTATGTAAATTGTATATATATATGTACACATATATACGTGTGTTTGGGGTGTGTATTAATAATATAAGGATAAATTACTAAAGAATTTTTTTGCAGCTTGTTTTAGAGGGATGTAATAACAATATCACAACCAACAATTTCACGAATTGTGTTCAGAGTGTCCACTTTATTAGCTAGCAATATTAACCGATATATCAAAATACCATCGTCAGATGAATCACGTTTAGAGAATAAACGACTATTAAGGAACTTGGACGTGGTCATGGAGGCATAGGTTTTCCTAGTATTGATGGCGCAATAGATTGCACACATATTCGTTTAGTGCACACTAGACTTCAAAATGTTAATGAAATTTTTAGAAATAGAAAAGGATACTTCTCTTTGAATGTTCAGGTACATACTTGTTTGAGTAATTTAAGAAAATATTTGTATAAATACAAAAGGATATATACAAAAAAGACTATCTCATCTCACTTTTTCTCTTTCTAGGTAATTGTTTGGACCACGCACCAAAATTTAGATATTGTTCTTGAATGGCCAGGAAGTGAACACGATAGCCGAATCTTTCAAAATTCTCGCATATATATGCGATATAGACAAGGCGAACTGGATGGAATGCTTGTTGGAGATGCTGGATATCCCGCATTGCCTTTTCTACTTACGCCGATTGGTAATCCTATAACGGATGAAGAAATAAGGTTCAATACATGTATTTTATAACTGCAATTTTAAAATTCTTGTATAATTATATTATATTCATGACATATATATTTTTTTGTTTCAGTTATAATACAATTCATGGGAGAACAAGAAGAATTGTCGAGAGGACATTCGGTATTTGGAAACGTAGATTTCCTTGTCTGTCAAAGAGGGCTTACTACAAAATTGTTAACGTCTACATCAATCGTTGTGGCATGTGCTGTTCTTCATAATCTCTCATTGATTTTGAAATGATTACTTAGAAGACGATGATGAAGAAATAGTAGATATGAATAATGAAGTCCCGGTGGTCGAGCCTCGCTGGCAGCCTGGAGACGGCATTCTCGTACGAAATGCTCTCATTGAACGACTGTTCAGGTAAAATTTCTATTTATTATGACACACACACGCACGCACGCACGCACGCACGCACGCACGCACGCACGCACGCACACGCACGCACGCACGCACGCACGCACGCACGCACGCACGCACGCACACGCACACGCACGCACGCACACGCACACGCACACGCACACGCACGCACACGCACACGCACGCGCACACGCGCACGCGCACGCGCACGCGCACGCGCACGCACACGCACACGCACACGCGCGCACGCGCACGCGCACGCGCACGCGCACGCGCACGGGAACGCGCACGCGCACGCGCACGCGCACGCGCACGCGCACGCGCACGCGCACGCGCACGCACACGCACACGCACACGCACACGCACACGCACACGCACACGCACACGCACACGCACACGCACACACACTACACACACACACACACACACACACGTATACAATAGTTCAATATGTCGCATTTCATAATTTATAGGTAAATATTCAAATACAGAAGAAACAGATACATATACAGAGAGTGATACATATCATGAAAAACGTAGTAAAGAATCCGCGAGTTTTAAAAGTAGAAAAGAATATATGAATGATAATGTGAGATAGAAATTAATCAATAAGAAGAAAAGATACAGCGATGATGATGATGAAGATAAAAGTGAAGAAGGAGGAGTTTAGAAAAGAAGAAAGTTTAGATGTGCAAAATATGAAGAATAGAAATGAATCTAGTTTAAATAACTTTTATTGTGTGTAAACATAAACTGTTGTTTATACATGAATTGTAATAACTATAATTGAACATAAACTTTCAAAATATAACAAACTTTTGTTTATACATAAACTTGCGTTAACACTGAAACATTAAATAAAAAAGCTTACATAACTAAAAATCTTTCTTATATTCGATTGCTCTAAGTTGTGCTGTTTTTATTTCTATTTCCAAAGTTTGAATTTTTTTTAAGTGTTGCAACTCTAAACTGTAAATTTCTTTTAAATGATTTTCTTTTATATTACTCATATTCTCTTCGTGCTTTTGTTTGATATGTGCTAGTCGTTGTTCTTGCTCCATCACTTGCTTTATGCGTTCAATACGTAATGTCTCTTCCGTGTTTGACAATTGACCTTCATCTACTGTATTCCTCTTTCGTTTCAGAGTACGTGTCTGTTTTGATTTTTCAATTTTATTCGATATATTTGACGAAAGTTCTTTTAGAATATCTTTTGGTTGTTCTTCTCCACTACATACAGTTGTTGATTTATCATCCTTCTTCGTAGAATTAATAATAATAAATGAGTCTGTAAAGTAAATAAATCGCGCGCGTACACACACACACACACACACACACACACACACACACACACACACACACACACACACACACACACACACACACACACACACACAAATACATACAACACAACTACATAACACAAATATATATACCTTCCAAAGTACAATTTTCCTTGTCTGATTCTGATATTTCTATGATTTGATTAGCAGATATCAGGCCAAATACATTCTCTCGTTTTTCTAAAATATATTTATTATTCAAGTAACACAATTGTGTTAATGTTAGAAATCTCCCGTTTAATACATACATTATTGTCATAGGATACATCAATACATACCATTAATTTGAGTGTCAGACATATTGGATGTAAATGCAACAGGCGCAGTCTTCATAAGATGTGGTGCTATATTGGCAACATTAGGGTCAATTTCAATTGTTACTTGTGGTGGTCCTCCACCAGTTGCCAAATGTGACTGTTTTTCTTTCGTTAATGCTTCTCTCTGAGCTTGCTTTAAATTAGTCCACAGCTTCTTTAATTGAGCGACATTCCTCTGTAATAACAAAATATTAATGTAAAAGTTTTCGTGGTAATAATTTTTTATGTTTAAATGTACATATGTAACTAGATATTATTCTTACTTCTTGAGAAATTAAGGCGGATATATTATAAATATTGCATATCTTATTCCATGCAATCTCCTTTTCTTTCAATGTTACGCTATCGCTTTTTTTATTTTCAATAATATGTTTATAATCATTAAGTATCTGCAGAAATACTTTCCGTTCCATTGATGTGTAATGCTTATTCTTACTTGGGAGGAGGTTTGCTTTTGCCTTGCATGACATTCTATATAAAATTGTATTTGTTATTTAAAATTTTTTTCGAATAAATAATTATACAATAAAATTATCTTTTAAATAATCTTTTACTTACTTGGTTATCTTTAAAAAATAAACAGTGGATTAGATAAATTGAATCCTGTATTATTTAAGAAAAGTGCCTTCCTTTCTTCCAATTGATATGGACGAGAATATTTGACTAGTTTTCCATGAAGTTGCATCAAAATTCTTTACAAAACAAATATGTGTTGCAAAGAAATATGTTTTATTGTTTTGTAAAGAATTTTGATGCAACTTCATGGAAAACTAGTCAAATATTCTCGTCCATATCAATTGGAAGAAAGGAAGGCACTTTTCTTAAATAATACAGGATTCAATTTATCTAATCCACTGTTTATTTTTTAAAGATAACCAAGTAAGTAAAAGATTATTTAAAAGATAATTTTATTGTATAATTATTTATTCGAAAAAAATTTTAAATAACAAATACAATTTTATATAGAATGTCATGCAAGGCAAAAGCAAACCTCCTCCCAAGTAAGAATAAGCATTACACATCAATGGAACGGAAAGTATTTCTGCAGATACTTAATGATTATAAACATATTATTGAAAATAAAAAAAGCGATAGCGTAACATTGAAAGAAAAGGAGATTGCATGGAATAAGATATGCAATATTTATAATATATCCGCCTTAATTTCTCAAGAAGTAAGAATAATATCTAGTTACATATGTACATTTAAACATGAAAAATTATTACCACGAAAACTTTTACATTAATATTTTGTTATTACAGAGGAATGTCGCTCAATTAAAGAAGCTGTGGACTAATTTAAAGCAAGCTCAGAGAGAAGCATTAACGAAAGAAAAACAGTCACATTTGGCAACTGGTGGAGGACCACCACAAGTAACAATTGAAATTGACCCTAATGTTGCCAATATAGCACCACATCTTATGAAGACTGCGCCTGTTGCATTTACATCCAATATGTCTGACACTCAAATTAATGGTATGTATTGATGTATCCTATGACAATAATGTATGTATTAAACGGGAGATTTCTAACATTAACACAATTGTGTTACTTGAATAATAAATATATTTTAGAAAAACGAGAGAATGTATTTGGCCTGATATCTGCTAATCAAATCATAGAAATATCAGAATCAGACAAGGAAAATTGTACTTTGGAAGGTATATATATTTGTGTTATGTAGTTGTGTTGTATGTATTTGTGTGTGTGTGTGTGTGTGTGTGTGTGTGTGTGTGTGTGTGTACGCGCGCGTGCACACACGTATTTATTTACTTTACAGACTCATTTATTATTGTTTCAACGAAAGATGATGAATTAACAACTGTATGTAGTGGAGAAGAACAACAAAAACCTGTACCAAAAGAACTTTCATTAACTATATCAGATAAAAACTGAAAAATCAAAACAGACACGTTCTCTGAAACGAAAGAGGAACACAGTAGGTGAAGGTCAATCGAACACAGAAGAATCATTACGTATTGAACGCAATAAAGCAAGTGATGGAGCAAGAACAGCGACTAGCATATATCAAACAAAAGCATGAACAAAATATTAGTAGTATGAAAGAAAATCATTTAAAAGAAATTCACAGTTTAGAGTTGCAACATTTAAAAAATATTCAAACTTTGGAAGTAGAAATAAAAACAGCACAACTTAGAACAATCGACTATAAGAAAGATTTTTAGTTATGTAGCTTTTTCATTTAATGTTTCAGTGTTACACAGTTTATGTATAAACAAAAGTTATGTTATATTTTTGAAAGTTATGTTATATATAATTCATGTATAACAACAGTTTATGGTACATATAATAAACGTTTTTAAACCAAATTTCATTTCTATTCTCCATATTTGCACTCTAAACTTTCTTCTTTTTCCCTTCTCCTTCTTCACTTTTATTTTCATCATCATTATCCTCGCTGTACTCTTTTCTTCTTTATTGAATAACTTTTACATTATGATTCCATGATTGTTTTTCTATTTTTTAAAACTCGCGGATTCTTTACTACCTTTTTCACGATTAATGTATCACTCTCATTACCTTTTTCTTCTTCTGTATTTGACATTACCTACCTATAAATTATGAAATGTGACTACTTAAACTATTATATGCAGCATACATACATATAACCTATACGTGTGTGTGTGTGTGTGTGTGTGTGTAGTGTTGGGTAGTGTGCGTGTGCGTGTGCGTGTGCGTGTGCGTGTGCGTGTGCGTGTGCGTGTGCGTGTGCGTGTGCGTGTGCGTGTGCGTGTGCGTGTGCGTGTGCGTGTGCGTGTGCGTGTGCGTGTGCGTGTGCGTGCGTGCGTGTGCGTGTGCGCGTGCGTGTGCGTGTGCGCGTGCGTGTGCGTGCGTGCGTGCGTGCGTGCGTGCGTGCGTGCATGCGTGCGTGCGTGCGTGCGTGCGTGCGTGTGTGTCATAATAAATAGAAATTTTACCTGAACAGTCGTTCAATGAGAGCATTTCGTACGAGAATGCCGTCTCCAGGCTGCCAGCGAGGCTCGACCACCGGGACTTCATTATTCATATCTACTATTTCTTCATCATCGTCTTCTAAGTAATCATTCAAAATCAATGAGAGATTATGAAGAACAGCACATGCCACAACGATTGATGTAGACGTTAACAATTTTGTAGTAAGCCCTCTTGACAGACAAGGAAATCTACGTTTCCAAATACCGAATGTCCTCTCGACAATTCTTCTTGTTCTCCCATGAATTGTATTATAACTGAAACAAAAAATATATATGTCATGAACATAATATAATTATACAAGAATTTTAAAATTGCAGTTATAAAATACATGTATTGAACCTTATTTCTTCATCCGTTCTAGGATTACCAATCGGCGTAAGTAGAAAAGGCAATGCGGGATATCCAGCATCTCCAACAAGCATTCCATCCAGTTCGCCTTGTCTATATCGCATATATATGCGAGAATTTTGAAAGATTCGGCTATCGTGTTCACTTCCTGGCCATTCAGGAACAATATCTAAAATTTCGGTGCGTGGTCCAACAATTACCTAGAAAGAGAAAAAAGTGAGATGAGATAGTCTTTTTTGTATATATCCTTTTGTATTTATACAAATATTTTCTTAAATTACTCAAACAAGTATGTACCTGAACATTCAAAGAGAAGTATCCTTTTCTATTTCTAAAAATTTCATTAACATTTTGAAGTCTAGTGTGCACTAAACGAATATGTGTGCAATCTATTGCGCCATCAATACTAGGAAAACCTATGCCTCCATGACCACGTCCAAGTTCCTTAAATAGTCGTTTATTCTCTAAACGTGATTCATCTGACGATGGTATTTTGATATATCGGTTAATATGGCTAGCTAATAAAGTGGACACTCTGAACACAATTCGTGAAATTGTTGGTTGTGATATTGTTATTACATCCCCTAAAACAAGCTGCAAAAAAATTCTTTAGTAATTTATCCTTATATTATTAATACACACCCAAACACACGTATATATGTGTACATATATATATACAATTTACATACCTGAAAACTTGCCGTTGAATAAAATCTTAAACATATTAATAATTGTACAACAGGAGATATTGGCAAGCCTCGATTGTTTATTTTAGCAAGTCCTTCTTCTACTAAAGGTAAGATGCCAAACATTACTGAATTTTTGGAAAATCGAAATCTTCGTTTAAATTCCCATTCACTGTAGAATTCAAAAGGATTTTGATAATCACGGAAATATCGCTTAGGAGCACGCATCAGCATCTCTTCTACTTCCTCCTCATCACTCAAAAAATTTAATTCATGCATTGCCAGATTGTTTGGATTTTCCAAATCCATTGTTAACTAGGACCCAGTTATCACAGTTGGATACTTACGCACTTCTGAATACAAATATAGATTTATCAAACACATATACGAATATATCAATCTTTGTGTGTATGCGTGTGTGTGTATTTTATATGTGTATATATATGTCATTTACCGAGAAATTGTATAGATTTTCACCAAAGTTCTATTGTAAAAATATAAGAAAGGGATAGAGCGAAAGTATACGAAGTATTCTATTTCTGAAAGTTAAGCTTTATATATTTATCGTAGTTAAGATATATGAAATAATATATTCTGTAAATTACAATTTCATGGAAATATATTATTTTTTTCTTTCTTCAGGGTAAACTTTACATTTCCAGAGAGGCTTAGTACTCACAACTTTAATGATTTGTAAAAACCATTGTGGAGAATGTGAGTTTTACATTGTTAAGTTTTTAAGTTTTAAAAGATTTTTCTATAACACTATTATAAAATGTTTTATTTTAGATATTATTTGGACACTGAAATTGAAATATATGTCATTATGCATATATGTCATTTGTAATATATATGTAAAATTTAAAAACTTAACAATGTAAAACTCACATTCTCCACAATAATTTTTACAAAACATTAAAGTTGTGAGTACTGAGCTTCTCTGGAAATCAAGAGACACGTTAGTGTCTCGCGCCAAGTGTACGCGAAGCGAAACCGCACCTGGATCTTTTACGCGACGAGTTGCGAGTACCCGAGATTTTGAAATCTCGATAACCAGTGATTTACCCTGAAGAAAGAAAACATAATATATTTCCATGAGACTGTAATTTACAGGATATGTTATTTTATATAATTTGATTACGATAAATATATAAAGCTTAACTTTTAGAAATAGAATACTTTATACTTACGTGCTATCCCTTTCCTATAATATTTTTACAATAGAACTTTGGTGAAAATCTATGCAATTGCTCGGTAATCCATACGGAGGTTAGGTTGTAACCGAACGGCCAGTGAGGGTTATTCGGGTCACGCTTTTGTGTCCTTAGAGCCACTGGTCGCCACTCGGTTTGACCCTCTAACCGAGAAGGAATTGTTGGGAAGTTATAAATTGCCGTGCCTTATCGTGGACTTCTCCAAGTGTCAATCGTTACTAATATTCTTTATCCCCTTTCAGGTTAACCGTCGTAGTGGATCAAGGCCGTCAACAACACCCGGATCGTCGCTTAAGTTCGCTACCGTGATGAGGAGGGACTTATATGTATCGACACTTTATGACAGGTAAGTATGAATTGTAACTTTACTTATATTTTCTACTTTTCAGGTTCCCGTCGCATCTGGATCATCCTCGCCGTCACTCGGATCGTCGCGTTGCTTCGCTACCGCAGTGGACTAAGGACATCGCCGCCGTAGGAGTAGGTAAGTAGTAGGTAAGTAATTTGACAAATGGTTTTATCCCAACAAATAATTCACTAAATTTATTCACTTTAGCTGTTTTGTGTTGCTTAGCATTCACAAAAGGATGTTGTAATGTACTTGGCGTACGTCGGTGTCGATGACGTAGTGGTACAACGTTGGCATATTATCTCCGCAAGTTTCGGGTTAATTCACAAATAAATATTAAATGGCGCGGTCGCTGGTCGTTGCTAACAAGCATTCATCGCAATTGTATTCAAATTCTTCACGTAAGTGGGACTTAGTGCGACAGTGCTCGATGACGTCATCACTCGGTAGTGACGCACTATCTCCGTAAATAATAATCGTATCGGCGATTAAATCGTGAATGGCGCTTGTTTCCTAGCGTAGTCGATAATCATTCATCCACACCTTGAACAATTTCTTAGTCCTGATGGGACTTAGCGCGACAAGCGGTCGTGACGTCAGAGCTCGGTGGTGACGCACTATCTTCTTAGTGAACGCTTGTTTAAACAAATCGATGACGTATGATGACTTCGTTGACCATTGTTAACAATCATTTGTTATTGTTATTAACAAATTCCTATCACAAGTGGGACTTGGCGCGACACGGGTCCGTGACGTCATCACTCGATAGTGTCGCACTATCTTCGTTAATATCGATTGTTCAAACACGCGAACTTCACAGGGCGGTTTCGCTCGTCGCCGCCAACAATCATATTTGATTGTTATAAACAATTTCGACCCGCACTAACAATTACGCACATCACTCGTACTCGGAAGTTTGCTGGCTCGCGGTTTCGCGGCGGCGCGTTAATTTTCCTTCCGCACGACATAAAACGGTTTTCCCGGTGATTATAAATAATTATGCGATGTGACAATTAACAATTTACGCATATTCGCGGTAATTTTGCGACGGCGCGACACATAGCGCGACACACGTCTTACCCGTTCTAAGACTCGCGAGAGACTGCCTCGAGTATCTGCGCTCTCGTTGGCTCCCCACTTCGCGATTCGGCCCCCACTCCCGTGACGTACCGACTTTCTCTTTTCGGGAACTTTCCATGATGCGCAGTTACTCGTATTGTTCGGATTTTTTCTACTTCTACGTCGTTGCCGTGGAAATTTCCACTCGGGTCCTATACTATACAATGCCCCGACCTGGCAACGAGGTAGTGGTTTTCCACAATTGTCAATTGTCACATGACGTTGACGCCGACCCTTGCGCAGGGTCTTTCCCCCTCTGAGAATGCTCCATCCGGACGACTTCCCTGGAGAAGACGTCCAGGTGCACCTTGACCTGGCGGCCGTTGACGCCGACCCCCTATGGCTCGTCATTGGGACCTGGTAGGACCAATGGCGAGTGGTTTCCCTGAGGATGACCTCTAGGTTCCGAGATTGCGGACGGTTCCGTAACTTTCGACCCGGTGGTCGTATCGTTTCGCGGTTCGTCCCGTCGTGTGTACCAGGTGTCCCTGATGGATCACCGATAGTTTATTTCTCGATTTTACTTGATTTACGCGTGGTTCACAATCTCCGAACCTGTACACTTTTTGAGGTTATGGGTCATCCATGATCGCTCATTATGCTTGCCTGAAGCGTCATGGGTGGTCGGCCTCGCGATTATGCGCGCGGTTTCCGTTTTTCGGAACCTTGCCGGATGGTCCGCCATCTTTGTTACGCGCGGCCATTTTGATTCGCCGATGGCCGGTGACTCCCTCTGGCGGTCCAGAGGCTCGCCATATGTTACGAGTTATCTCGAAATGTACGCGGCTCGCGATTTAGTGAACCATGTCGGGTGGTCCGCCATCTTTGGTATACGCGGCCATTTTGTTTCGCCGATGGCCGGTGACTCCCTCTGGCGGTCCAGGGGTTAATCATGCGCTACGAGCTTTCTCGAAATATGCGCGGTTCGCGATTTAGCGAACCATATCGGATGGTCCGCCATTTTGGCTACGGGCGGCCATTTTCGTTTCGCCGATGGCCGGTGATTGTTCTCCGCGTCCCGGAGGCTCGCCACAGCCCGCGTTTCTCTCCGAAACTCGCGCGGTTTGGGATATCGTGAACCTACCTTGGTGGTTCGCCATCTTGTTACTGCGGCTCTGTTTCGCGCGCCCGTCAACGGATGTCGCCTCTAGGCGATGGACTCATGTTCCATACGCGCTTGTTCCGTGCTCGTTACCTCGTTTAAGCGGGTGGCTTTCCCCGCTCGCGTCCTAAGTACTAACTTATAATCTATAGCGTCGGATGGAGTATACATAGGGCTTTTGCCCCTCATCCTCGGAACGCCTTTCTTTATCGTGTCAGCTTGCTCCCGGCTGCTTCGTTGTCTCCTCGTCCCCCGCTGTAGGTGCTGGTGGTGCCCCTTTACTCAGGGGTCGCGACTGGGAAGCATGCGGTTGCAAGGTTAGGTTAAATTATTAATTAACTTTAAATAGAGCGGTGTGAGTGTAATACAGAAATGTAGGTCAGACAACTCTATTTACAAAATTAATAATTACTATAAAAATATACGGCACATGAGCAATTGTGTATTTAAAAAATTAATAGCACATGACACATGTACCTTATGTATGCATGAGATAAGACGGTCCTAAATGACTGTTAATTCATGACTAATAAGGTAATCTTAATCCCATGCTTAAATGTGTTTATGAATCACATTAACGTTTTCAAATGAGATCATCTTGATCAAGGTACGCCTTGAGAATTTTCTTAAATCCCGCCTTCTTTTTTTACTATGAATCTAGAGGTCGTATTAAGACCAAATTTAAGGTGGTCTTAAGAATAAGTTCGGACTATGAATACGGCCCTTTAAGTGTCAAGGTGGATCGCTCAGGAGGCGGTCGGCGTCAGCTTCGTCCCGGGCCTCAACTGGGACGAGGGGCGATGATGAGGGAGGAACTGTTTCCATTTCCTCTGGGGGCAGCGACGATGACGGGAGCTTCAGGACTCCCCCAGCCCGGACGCCAAAGCGGATCGATACGCGGGGGCGGAATCCTAAGGACCCGGTGGCAAGAGCCAACAAGATAGAGATGAAGAGGTTGCGGGCCGTTGTCCGTACCCTAGAGGCCGAAAAGAACCGTGGCCGAGGAGAAGGCCCGCCTAGCGGAGCAGCTGGGAAGTATGGTGGGCTACTGGGCGGTGGGAGGAGGTTACTACGCCGCCGACTGGTGCCATTCCACCGGCACAAAACCTGCCACCGGTCAGTGAGTTGGAGGAGCAGATGGCAGGGAAAGAGACCGCGTATATAGCGCAAAAGGTCGCCGAGCACGCCGAGAGGGTCGACCATCTGGCCTACGCCTGCCAGCACCTCTCGGGTACCTCTAAAAGAGATCTGCGTCTGGCTGCCCTGGTGGGCAAAGCGGGGGCCAAAATCCTCTCTGTGAGAGCGGCTGGCGGCCCCACGGCCGAGACGAGCCGTGGAACCGATGCCCTCCGGCAGAAAGTGGAGACGCTTGAGAGGCAGGTGCGGGAGAGGGACCGGAGAATCGCGGATCTGGAGAAGAAATTCTCCGAGCTCCGCGATCTCCGCGACCTCGACCCTCCGCCTGCCGAGGGGAGTCCGTTGAGGAATTCCGGCTCCCCTCATCAAAGAGAGAAGAGGGTTAATCAGGCTCAAGAGGGAGCGGCGTCGACCTCTTCCCCCGTGTGGCTTCCTAAGACACGGGGGGAGTTTGAGGACTATCTGCAGCGGACAGTTTTAAGTCAGCTGTCCATGTTTATGGAGCGGTGGACCAGGGAGGAGTGGGAGCCGAGGGCCCTCCGCCTCCTTACGGCAGCGGCGACTCCGGCCAGCGCCTGGGAGTCCGGCGCTATGAGGGGGAGACTCCGTGGGCCGGGGGAACGATGCGGTCGGCCACGGCGCCTGAGTTCCCTGTCCCCGGGGACGTCCGGCCCCTCTGGCGAGGCGGGGACAGCGGGTCCGGAGGTGGCTGTGCCCCAGCCGGGGAAAAGAAAGAGGGGAGAGGCTGGAGCCCCCACCCCTTCGCCGGAGGGAGTCCAGGGACCGGCGTACGGCTTCCGCTTCCCGGGAGGGTACCTGGACCCAGGTGGTAGGGGCGGAAGGCTGCCAAGAAGGCGAAGAAAGCTGCTGCCTCGAGGGAGGTGCCGGGAGCTCTCCATCAGCAGAGGCGGCAGCAGCAGCAACAGCAGCAGCAGCCGCAGCGGAAGCAGCAACAACAGCGGAATACCCCGGCCAAAGGGGTTCGGCTGCAAGGGCAACAGGGAGGAGCGGCGACACCAAGTCGGTAAGTCCCCTTCCCTGCATGCCCGTAAACAGGTTCGACCGCTGCGGCAGCAGCAGCAGCAGCAGCAGCAGCAGCAGCAGCAGCAGCAGCAGCAGCAGCGCAAACGCCGCGTCCTTCCGCGACCTCCCCGAACAGCCGCCGTCGTTCTGACGGCCCCGGAGGGGAAGTACGCGGAGGCTATGAGGTTGGCCCAGGAGAAGGGTCAACCTGGACGGACCTGGGGATCGAAGCGCTCAGGCCCAGGAGGGCCCGTACGGGTGCCTTGATCCTCGAGGTGGCGGGGGCTGGGGGGTCGGAAAAAGCCGATCGCCTGGCCACCGCCATGTCAATGGCCCTCTCCGGTGTTGAGGGCGTAAAGGTGGACCGTCCCGTGAAGACGAGAGAGATCCTCCTCCGGGATCTGCAGGAGGCGGCGACCCCGGACCTTATCGCGGCAGAGATCGCGCGCACGGGTGGGTGTCGGTCGAGTGACGTAAGGGTGGGACCGATTAGGCTAGGGCCCACGGGTTTGGGGGCAGCGTGGGCTAGGTGCCCGCTCGCGGCCGCGGCCGCCCTGTCAAAGACCGGAAAGGTCAAGATAGGGTGGACGTGGTCGCGGGTGGAGCTACTGGCGGAGCGCCCAGCTCCAATGCTACAAATGCATGGAGTTGGGCCACGTTCGCCGGCGCTGCCCCAATGAAGGGACGGAGTGGGGAGACCGGTGTTTCCGGTGCGGCCTAGCCGGACACCGGTCCGCAGACTGCGCCTCCTCGCCGCGCTGCCCGGTCTGTAAGGACTCGGGCAGTCCGGCGAAGGCACAGAATAGGAGGGACCTGCTTGCCGTGCGGGTCCCTGTCGGGGGAAAACCTGTGGGCCCAAAGGTGGGCACCCCTGTGACCCCGCGGGCGGTCCCCCCGTGGAGGGGAGACCCCGTCCGCGGTGCCGGCGACAGCGGCCGGGGGGGTGCTCCTCGCGGCGGTAGGAGGCACCGGCGGTGGCGGCGGCGGCGGAAATTACAGGTCCGTTCGGTGAGGAGATCCCGCTACCGCAGAGGAAGAGGAAAGAGGCTGCGAAGGAGAAAGAGAAGGTAGGGCAGCCAGCGACCGGAGAGGCCATGGAGGTCGAAGTGGTCGACGTCGGGGAGGGTGCAGGCGCCGGAGGAGCCGATGACACTACCCTGGACTAATGGTCCATCGGCTCCTCCAAACAAATTTGAACCACGCCCGCGGGGCTCAGGACCTGTTTGTCCAGAGGCTCGCGGAGCGTGGTTATGGGTTGGGGGTCGCTGCCGAGCCGTACCGGGTCCCGGCCGGCGACCCCAATTGGTTTGCGGACTCCCGCGCCTCGATTGCGATAGTTTGGGGCAGGGGGGGAAGCTCCGGAGGCTCCCCCCTTGCCTACCAAGCTTGGGGACGGCCACGGGTATGTGGTAGTCCGTTGGGGGACTACCGTAGTGGTGGGAGTTTACCTCCCACCAAGTTGGGAGCTCCGGAGGGTCGAGGATAGCCTCGAGGAGCTGGGCGGCTGGGTGAGGAGATTCCCCGGTCGCCCGGTCCTCGTGGCTGGGGACTTTAATGCCCACTCGACTCTCTGGGGCTCGAGGGCGGACAGCGTCAGGGGCCGGGTGGTCGCCGACTGGGCGGCGACACTCGGACTCCTGGTACAAAATAGGGGGGCGAGGAGTACCCAGTGATCGGCAAAAAAAAATTTTTTATTATTTATTTTTTAATATTAAAGTCATCATGGTAATTATATAGTATAGGGGAGCCACCTCCAATCAGCTTGACCTTGACATATGTGGTCAAGGTCACCCTCCTGAGTGACCTTCAGAAGGTTTTAGCCGTCGCTCGTTTTTTATTAAAAAGTTATAAACAAAAAAAGTTTAGAAAATATAGCAGCTATTTTGAGTATTGGAAAGCATAAATGACTAATATATATGTCGAAATGGTTCACGTATCCACTTTTCACGCAAGACGAGTTGTCACACGGGTTAGATGACGCGCTTTAAAAGTGCTATCTCTGTACAACGCTTCACTGATCCACGTGGGTTCGGTGACGCGCTTTACATATATTCAACTGTATAAAGCGTCCCACTGATCCACGTGGGTTAAAAGCGCGTCATCTAAATAGGTTAGATGACGCGCTTTAAAAGACGCGTTGTACAGAGATAATACATGTAAAGCGCGTCACCGAACCCACGTGGATCAGTGAAGCGTTGTACAGAGATAGCACTTTTAAAGCGCGTTATCTAACCCGTGTGACAACTCGTCTTGCGTGAAAAGTGGATACGTGAACCATTTCGACATATATATTAGTCATTTATGCTTTCCAATACTCAAAATAGCTGCTATATTTTCTAAACTTTTTTTGTTTATAACTTTTTAATAAAAAACGAGCGACGGCTAAAACCTTCTGAAGGTCACTCAGGAGGGTGACCTTGACCACATATGTCAAGGTCAAGCTGATTGGAGGTGGCTCCCCTATACTATATAATTACCGTAATCATTAATAAGCAAAAATACAATATTAAGTGCCAAAAAAGAAAACAAAAATTTTAATTTATTTTTATTTATCAAGCAATTTGTAAATAATTTCAAAAAAAGATTATTTTTCCAAAAATTAATAATAATTTAACATTATTTTCAAATTTTTGAAAAATTTAATAATAAATCAAGAATTATAACTAATTTTTCAAAAAATAAATAATTATATAATTTCTAATTTTCTAAAAAATAATAATGGGAAAAAAATAATTTTTAATTTTCCAAAAAATTAGTAATTAAATATTTTCTAATTTTTTTAAAAATTAACAATTAAATAAAAATAATTTCTGTTTCTTATCCTTGACTCTGTAACAAGTCCTCTTGGCAAAGATAAGCATGAACATGAGATGATTGACAATATCAGAGATATTGGGCGACGAAAGGGACACTAATAGAGTTCTTGATTACATTTATTTCACATGTTAATGATAAAACAGAAAATTGTTCTAAGCTAAGTTTTTATACGTATGCCAATATTCTTTAGACAACTAAAAAAATAACTTGTGCACGAAAAATTGCAGCAAATAAAAAATTTATATGCGGATTTGAATGCGAATTTTTAGTACAAAAAAATTGTTTAGTATAGTTAACTTTATTGTTTCCTTTCTCGTACAACTGATATATTTCTAAAAACGGATATTTACAAATTAATAAATGCTAATTTTCTCAAAAATTAGTAATATATTTTCTAACAATTACTAATTGCTCAAGAAACAAATAATATACTTTTTAAAAACTACTAATTTTTCAAAAAATGAAAAATATTTTTTTCCGAATAATTAATTTAAAAAAAAATTGACAGTATTTTAATATAATTGCCAATTTTTAAATTATAAGCAATATAATTTTAATTATTTATTAATTTCTCAAACATAGTATTATATTTCTAATCAATTGATAATTATTTTAAATTTAAAGCTTTGTGTTTTATTAATTACTAATTTTTTGTGAATAAAAATTAAAAACATATAATTTTTTTATTTTTGATTAATTAAAAATAACCGCCGATATCATTTCTAAAAACAGAATTTCTGCCGATCACTGGGAGTACCCTCGTGCGGTGGCAGGGGGAGTCAATCGTGGATATCACACTGGCTGACCCTGTAGCCGCGCGGGGGATCGGCGGGTGGAGGGTCGTTTCCGAGGTGGAGACGCTCTCCGACCATCTCTATATTGAGATGGTCGTGGGAGCGAGGGACTCTCTGCTCGGGACGACGCTCGCCCTGACAAGCGGTGGTCCGTCAAGCGGCTGGACGAGGACCGTCTGGAGGCGGCCGCCAGGGCCGTTACTTGGGCGGGGAGGGGGGAGATAGCGATAGACGAGGAGGTGGAGTGGCTCGGGGCCGCGATGACCGCAATCTGCGATGTCGCGATGCCCCGGGCCAAGCCACCTCGAAGATGCGCCGCGTACTGGTGGACCGAGGAGATCGCCGAGCTGAGGCGCGCATCGGTCCAGGCCAGACGCGGCTATACGAGAGCCAGGAGGCGAGGGGTGACGGACCTGGTGGATCAGGCTTGGGAGTTGTACCGCGAGGCGCGGAAACTCCTGAGCCGTGCCATCAGACGGGCCAAGATCGAGGCGTGGGAGGAACTCCTCCGTTCGCTCGACGAGGATCCGTGGGGGCGCCCATACAGGATCGTAACGAAGAAGTTGCGACCGTGGGCGCCCCCGCTGACCTCGTCGATGGATCCCCGGTTCCTGGAGACAGTCCTGAGCGCGCTCTCTCCGCCGGAGGGGAGGAGGATGCGGACGCGTCTGCGCCCGTGGCGCCGGACTGGCTCCCGGAATGGGGGATCACGGACGAGGAGATGGCGGACGCCATCGGGAAGCTAAGGGGCAAAAAGACTGCCCCTGGTCCCGATGGCGTCCCGGCGCGAGTGATGGCGCTCACCGCGGGGGTTCTTCGTCGGGCGGATGAGGGCACTCTTCGAAGAGTGCCTTAAGCGTGGCGTTTTCCCAGGGAAGTGGAAGGAGGCCAGCTTCGTCCTTCTGAGGAAGGAGGGCAGGCCTCCTGACCAGCCATCGGCGTACCGGCCCATCTGCCTTCTGGACGAGATCGGCAAAATCTTCGAGAGGATTCTCGTTGGCCGACTCATCCAACATCTGGAGTGGGGGGGGGGTGGTCCCGGGCTGTCGGAGGACCAGTTCGGATTCCGCGGGGGGCGGTCCACGGTCGATGCGGTCGGCCGTGTGCGGTCCCTCGTGGAGGAAGGACTGGCTCGGGGCGGGGTGGCGTTGGCAGTGTCGCTAGACATTGTCAACGCCTTTAACTCGCTTCCCCGGTGGGTGATCGAGGAATCTCTGGTTGTTCTGGGGGTCCCGGTCTACCTCCGGGTGATGGTCCGGGCCTACCTCTCCGGCAGGTGGCTGCTGGTTAGGGGGGCGGATGGGCGGATATGCCGAGTGGCTGTGTACGGCGGCGTTCCGCAGGGGTCGGTCCTTGGCCCTCCCCTGTGGAACGTCGGGTATACTCGCCCTCTCAGAGTGGCGCTCCCCGATGGCTCCACCGCCGTCTGCTATGCGGACGACACGGTGGTGGTAGTCATTGGGGAGACCTGGGAGGACGCTGCCCGCACGGCGGAGGTCGCCGTGGATAGGGTCGTGTGCGAGATCAGGGGCTTGGGCATGGAGGTGGCGGCCAGTAAGACGGAGATCGTCTTCTTCCACAGGCGGGGGCCGCCGCCTCCCAGGGGCCTAGGCCTACGAGTGGGGGGTGTGACCGTCCCAGTGGGCCCCGAGATGCGATACTTGGGGCTCACGTTGGATTCGAAGTGGCGCTTTCGCGCGCACTTTCGGGGGGTGGCCTCCAGGATGGAGGGTATGGCGGCCGCGTTGGGCCGTCTGCAACCCAACCTGGGCGGCCCGTGCGCGCGGGTGCGCCGCCTCTTTCATGGGGTCGTGCGTTCGGTGGCCCTGTATGGGGCGCCTATATGGGCTGATAGGGCAGCCGCGGATCGGTTCGTTCGGTCGGAAATACACCGTGCCGAGCGCCGATCCGCGATCCGTTTAGTGAGGGGGTACCGCACGATTTCCCATGCGGCGGCCACCGTCCTGGCTGGGGTTCCCCCGATCGAGTTTGCGGCCCTCGCGCACGCCGAAGTATATCGGCGTGTGCGCGGGATGCGGGCGGATCGGGGGGGTGCACCGCTCGTGGCGCGGGCCAGGGCGGTGGTACGTAGTCAAGTCGCCAGCTTGCCCTCCGGGAGTGGCAGAATAGCCTTGCTCTTGTTGGGGGGCGGGTTGTCGAGGCGATCCGGCCGATTCTGCCCGAATGGGTGGGCAGATCGTGGGGCGGTCTCACCTACCGAGTGACACAGGTACTCACCGGACACGGGTGTTTCGGTGACTACCTGTGTCGCATAGGAAAGGAGCGCACGACCGAGTGCCATCACTGTGGGGACCCGGAGGACTCTGCGCAGCACACCCTGGCCGAGTGTGCGGCCTTCGGGGTGCAGCGCGGAGTCCTGATAGATAAGGTTGGGGCGGACCTCTCCCTCCCGGCCGTGGCAGCGGCCATGGTCCGGGACAGAGAGGCCTGGGGGGCGGTCGTCTCCTTCTGCGAGACAGTGATGCTCGCGAAGGAGACGGCCGAGAGGGAACGGAGGGGCGGAGAGCCGGCGCGCGTGGAGGCGCGCCGGCGGTACCGCCGCCCTCCTTTTGTTTTGTGACCCAGCCGGGCGGGCCGAAGGGTGCCCGCCCGACTGGCCTCGTATGGGAGGGGGGGCTGGGGGAGCTGGTGTTCCCCCCCCCCCCAACTGCCTCAGCGGGTTGGGTGAGATCGGGGGGTCTCACCTGGATAAGCCCGCTGAGCCGGTTGGCGGCGAGAGGTGGTGTCCCTTGCCGCCGAATTAGGGACGGGGGCTGTAAGGCCCCACCCCAGGGTGCGCCTGGACGTAATACGAGAGTGAGTTCCCGGGCGCACCCTATATGGGGGACGGGAAGGACACTCGCTGGGTTTTAGCCGGTAAGAGTCCGGCATACCCCTCGCTTCTCCCCCGAGAGGTGAGGAAGTCCTATAAGGATTTCCCAGCGTCAAAAAAAAAAAAATGGTGTATACAATGTGTATATTAGAGTAAATCAAAAATAAAGGTTAAGATTGAAATGGAGAGTATAGTGGGAAAATCGTTAGTTTTTGTATTCACTACTATTTTGAGACTTATTGAAAAAAATGATATATATTATCGATAATTTCGACATTTATAATTTCGCTTAAATGAAGGCCCGTCGGAGTTCGGCGTTTGCTATTATTTTATTGTGCACTTTTCCATTTTTGTTAGACTTGGAATTCTTTTTTAATTGTTTAAAACAAACATTGTACATAAATGTCTTCATATAAAATTACACATAATATATGTATAATATAGTAAATAACCTTTATTATATTGTTACGTTCTGAGAACACCACGATTTCCCTTTTCCGCTTAAATTCCTCTGCGCTCAAGATAGCCGTTAAAATTAGGATAAGGTAAACTAAGCACGGACGGTTGTCGATTGACGAGTGAGCCTTGATCCTTGCACATTCCTTTTTCTTTTTTTATAGGTAAAGTATCTGTTTACCTAGGCACTTAAACGCAACCTTCCAGATGACGAATTAGTGACGGACGGAGCATACGTGACTAAATTTTCATCGGCCTTGTCAGGGCCCAAAACGGAAAGAATGAAAATCTGGCGACACGACGCGCCAAATGGGCCTTAATGGGTTGATGAAGATCTTTATTGCATCAAGCGAGGTCTCAAAATGCACGTACGATGTTTCCGACAAGCGGAAACAAAGTCCTGAGACGTGCCCATAAATATACGTGGCAGAGTTTTTTGCTTACATTTAAGATTAAGAGGTGTGCATCGTCCGTCAACACAAAAACAGGGGTCGCGAGATAAAAAAGAAACCCTAATAAAAAAAAAATAACAAAGAAATAACCAGCAATAACCGAAAAACAAGTGAGTCACTGGAAGGGTTGCACCCCCAGTAAGACAGTGGGGGCCTTACGAGAAGGACTCGCCAATGAACAGTCGGAAAAATCGACAACCGTCTCCGGCTTTCTAGGATAGGTGAAAATTTAAGAATCCGCCTCTCGGGTAAAAACATCCCGCCAACGAGAAATCCTTAAAACAAAAATTAGAAGCATCTTTCCAACCAGAAGTTCCCAAAATGAAAACCTGACACATCCCACACAAAATTCATCCCTTCCATCCCTTTAACTTTCCTATATAAACCCCGATATTAGAGCACTCACTCTCATTCATCCTCATTCATCCTCATTCATCCTCATTCATCTTCATCTCGTGGACTTCGGCCTCCTCGAACCCTACAGTCAGACTTCCAAGCTGAGTTGTGCGCGTTGAAATTGCGAGTGTTACTGAGGGACCGAGAATCATCGCTATTCGTACCAACCAGCGTGTTTGGTGCATTAAGTGTGTCGCATGTTATGCGCTGTCTCTCTTTCGATGAGAACACGCGTTCGCGGCGTGCGTTCCGTCGAGACGCTCGGCTCGCGGCTGTTCGGTCGCGCTCGGTAGCAATCGGTCGCGAGCGCTGCGTGCCGGTCCGATCCTGTTCCCCCCCGCGCGCTCTTCCCCTCCTCAGATAGATCTGCGAGACTCAAGGCGTAACATCGCGGCGAGTCCTATATTTTTTCGTGCGTGCGTTATACAAATTCTGTTAAGCGTTTCGTGAACTGTATCAGCGCAATCGGCTGACTGTGGCTTTTTCATTAAAAAAGTGAGAGGAAAAACAGTTTTCTCGACCACGTCTTACGAAGCAATCTTTCCGTGAGACGCACGTTGGAGGGCACATGCCCGCATTCTACAAAATTTGGTCCTTCGAGCCGGATATCCGAGATATCCAAGATATCCACAGCCTCAGAATCACGAGCCGACAAGTTTCCGCAGCATCACGGCAAATACGCGGTGCAGGAACGCACGACGTAGCGCAGATCAACGAGATCGTCGCACATTCAGGCGGCCATACTCGTGCACGAGCACCGAGATCGTCGCACAGCAAAGCGACCGTACTCGTTTCCGAGACCGAGATTCCCGTCAAACTCAGGGAAATTCAATCGACATCGGGAGGTGCAGATAACGAATCCAGAGATTCTACACACGTACCTCGGGAGGTGCAGAGATCCTGTCGAGGGGGTCACCAGCCGATACCGGACGTTGCAGCGACCGAGCGGACGGCTTCTTTCGACACATCCGCCTTCACGAGGGAGGCCTTTTCCGGAACGCCGCATCTAGCGTATTTGCGTGCTCGCGTTAACAAGGTAGGGTTAACTTTTCAGTGTTGCGTGCCAATCAGATTTTCTGTCGCGTGAATAGAGTTCCCTTCCCCCCGCGAAATGGCCACCGAGGAATCAAGTGTCGCGTTGAAAAAGCAGCGCGGCATCAATCAAAAGGTTCTTGTACGAGAATAAGAACGTACGTAGATTCGATAGCTGATATCAATCCACGGTAATCGCTCAGCTCGAGGAGCGCAAATTAAATTAGATCAATACTGGTCGGAATACAATGCCGTACAATCGCGATTGGAATTGTTAGAAGAAGCCGAAGCCAACGATCGTGGCGCGTTCGAGAGGCCTTTTATGCCTTATCTGCAAAAATTCGAGAAGTATTAAATCCGCAGCGTGGTGGCCACAGCGTCGCCCGCGTCGTTTAGAGTTCCCACGAAACTTCGGATACGTCAACTCACGTGCGTTTGCCAAAATTAAGTCTGCCTGATTTCTCAGGTCAATACGATGAATGGTTCCCGTTTTTCGATACAATTCAACTCGGTCATACATTCTAACACGCCATCTTAGCAATATACAGAAGTTTCAATATCTAAGAGCCTCTGTCAAAGATGACGCGAGTTAGCGTGATCAATTCACTGAAAGTTCAGAAGCAAATTACGAAGTCGCGTGGACGTTGCTCAAACAGCGATACGATAACAAGCGCGTAATCGTTCAAAATCATATCCAAGCAATCACGGCACTGCCGTCTATGACAAAAGAAAATTGTATCGAGTTGAGAAAAATCGCGGACGGTGCAACAAAGCATTTGCATGCCCTTGAGGCCTTGAGACGTCCAACCACTCATTGGGACGATCTCTTAGTGCACATTCTAAGCTCAAAAATCGATTCGCTTTCCCTACGCGAATGGCAATCATCTCTTACGGGTACCGAGGTACCTACGCTAAAACAATTTTTTGATTTCATACGCATCGATGCCAGATGCTCGAAGCGACAAACAAAT
>JASTWP010003460.1:0-23587 GCA_030770255.1 Temnothorax ravouxi
TAAAAGCATCAAACCACAATGCTGAACATTCCTTGCACCATTAAGGAATGACTTATGCACCGTAAATAAGTAATAAAGCAATAAAATGTATAATCAATGCCCATATCGCTACGATTCGTATCCTAAATAAATAAATTGACGTATCTTCGATAAGTAATCTTGATAAGCTTAGTCCTCTCACAACCGAAATTAGTGGGGCATTAATCGATCGCGTGGCTTCGTAATCGCTAATTTGTAGGGAATGATCGTGTTTCACATCTCATGGCACTTCTCGCGATCGCATTCCGAAATGTGATACGACACATGGAATACGGCACGTGCCGCTGCCTGGCCAACTCGAGTCTCGCTACGTAAATCATAGCGCGTGGCGAGTCGTGTACCCTGTGTATACAACTATATATCGCCTTAATTATAAAAATCGATAGTGATGCGCGTGATCGATAAATACAATTGTCCAACTCTGCGATATCATTAACAAAAATTCATTAAAAATTCATTTCATTTATAATTCGGAAATTACTTCGAATATTTGGACGCATCGCGATCCTTGCACGAACAGAAACTCTTTCTGGATGATAGCACAAATCGTCTCGCTCTTTCGGACATCGAAAACTCGTTCCGAAATTTCGCTCGCGAGGACGTGATTTCATTGACAGAAAGAGAGAGAAAGAAGAGAGAGAGAGAGAGGAGAGAGCGGGAAAGAGAGAGTCGGCGACGATGGTCACGTTCAACGGGAGTTCGATGTTCGTACTCTCGTGGTGTTCTCATCCCGTTCGCGTACACTTTACGACGCTCGGACCATCGGCGAGAACCGCGAAAACTGGCATTATTCGCGCAACAACGACTTATCCATCGCGGTTTCCTGTCAACAAGTACGCGTTATGAAAAGTCAATTTACGGGGCACACGCGCACACACGTATTTCTTCGTTGTTCCCGTCATCGATTCCGCAATCTCCGGGTATAATATCTTCACTTTTCTCTCCTCAGCCATAGAGTGATATACCCGTTTCGGATGCTTGGCAATATTTTCGCGAAATATAAGAGAAAGACCGATCGGCGAACAACTGATGCACTTAGTTAGACCTTTCTAAGATATTGACTCGGGTATTGATATAGAGGGATAGCGTTTTAATAAAAAGTAATATTAAAAATAGGGCTTGATCGCGATCAATGCAGCTTCAGTTCAAGGCAGTTTTGATTGATAGTGTTTTTAAATATAATATTGAAAGTTCATATATTTATATATATATATGGAGGGATAAAAATCAAAGTGGTGTAAGTCAAATTTTTAAAAATATTTTTTCGTGTGCATAGATGCAATTTATATATTGTACAGATTGCATCTATGCACACGAGGAAATATTTAAAAAAATTTGACTTACACCACTCTGGTTTTTACCCCTCCATATATATCTGTAGTATTTTACAATTTTTGTGATGAATATTTGCAAAAGCTCTTTGCCCCCGAGGTACAATAAACCGTTACGTATTTACTGTATTTAAAAAATTTATAAATATTTACTTTCAAAAGTTGCTACGCCAAAAAAATGTGTAAAAATATAGCAAAAATCTTTCTCATAGGCATTGAAAGCATATGAAAAGTTATTCAACGTTCAGTCATCTTTCCTTTTTCTCCTCTCTTTCGTGGAGGAATATTTAAACCGGAGGTACACTAAAATGCAAAAACGTGCAATGGGCTATATATCGCGCCGCGGGGGTATCAGCGAGTTTTAACGAGACGTCCACGTGTCGCTCATAAAACAACGGCTATTCCAAAGCCGGATGTCAAACAATATCGTGCATTCATTATTTTAATACGCATCGTCAATAATTAAATAGCCGTATAATCCTGCGCGGTTGAATCCCAAACATTTTTTCACTGGCTTCGGTAAGGCGTGTCCGGAATATTCGAGCGTACCCTGGAGAATGTGATAATTCAGACAGCACTTCCTACGTACCGTACGGAATTTATGATTTTTGATACGAAACAGCCACTATGCAATAATTCAGAAAAAGTTTTGCCTGTTTTAAGTTGGAAACGTTCTGAAAATTATCTCGTGCCGTAGTTGTGAGAAAAGAATGTTGAAATAAAACAATGTTACAATAAAAGAGAAGCGCGATAAAATATGGAAATTAAATAACTTTCAAATACTTGTTTATTTTATAAATATTCAAAAATATTTATAAATGCTTTATAAATAATATGCAAATATCTTTTTGTAATGCAACTGCAATTATAAAATAAATAACATTTATAAAATATTGTCATAAAATGTATTTAAATATACATATAACTCTCCTTTCTTTCTTTTATCTTTTATATCAAAACTTGTTTTTGTCGAACGAAAATTAGGCTATGGCAGATTAAAGGAACGTCATGCTGAGTTAACGAGTAATCGTGGCGATTGAATAGAACGTTTTTCTACAACGACTACGGACGCGGTAGGTGGCAGGTGATGAATCGCGTTTCGGACTCGGGCTATCGCTGGCAGATGACAAATGACGAGCAGTTTGCAACAATGATAATATACGTAGACTGAGAACAAAATGCGATCCGTCGTACGCGAAAAACTGTCTCAAACTTTTATGACACGTTTAGATATCACGATCAGAAAGAGAAGGCGATTATACGGGACGTTCTGGAAGCGGCGGCTTTCAGACAAACCGACTTCTCCCGGGTGAAATATTTAACTATGAATTATAAATGAAGATTTGACAAAAGTATTTGTAAAAGACTGCACATGCTATTCATAAGGCAGTGATATGCATTATGAAATAAATGCAAACACACAAATTTTTCTCTTTTGTTTTCCTCTACACTTTCATATAAATAAATTAGTTTTTAAGAGAATAATTTTTCCTCCTGATATATTTTGATTTTTACTATAGTCACTGTATTTTTACTCCTTCAAATTTTCCAATCTTTTAATTCACAAAATCAAATACCTCGCTAATTAATTTTTCAATTATAAATTTCTTTTTTAAACCCAAATCAAAAAATATAAAAGAAAAAAATTTATCATGCGTTTTATAATCTTTCACTAGTTCTTTTAATTTAAATGTTTTGATATTTCTAAAGTATTTTTAGATTTAATTATTACTCTTATAGTATACATCAACAAGATTAGCATTCTTAGTTCGCTTTGTAATATCTACTGTATCAAAAGAAAAGAAGAAGCTTCTCTCTCTCTCTCTTTGGGACATCCTGTGCGCAGACGAACGCGGAATAATTGGGCTTTAGATATTTCAGACGCGTTTCTTTCTCAAACGGCTCTCTAATTCGATTCTTCGCACGTCCACAGAGCCGGCCTGGAATTCCGGCTTAAACGAAACTATCTCCGGTCGTATATCTGAGTTTCGAGGGGTTAAATGGCGCGCCGTTTAACGTAAGAAACGAATCGCATCGAGACCCACTTTGCGTGTTCGCTGAAAGGAAGGTGAAAAGGAACTAAGGGAGGAAAAGATGTCTGTGAAGTTGGCCCCCCTTTTTCAAAATTCCGAAATTTTTATTAGAGTTCTGGATTCCCCAGAAAGAGTTCTAGAGTTCTCTGTAGTTTTTAAAAAGAGTTCCGTCATTTAAAGTAGTGAAAACACCATTTTAAGAATGGGGGGGCTAACTTCACGGCGCCCCCCATTTTTGAAAAAATGAATTTTTTATGGTAGTTCTGGATAGATTTCGATGAGTTCTAGAGTTCCCTATAGGTTTTAAAAAGAGTTCCGTTTAAATAAGCCCAAAAATCGATGAACAAAAAAAATTTCCATTTTTTTAAAATCAATTTTTTATGGTAGATTCAGAAAGATTTTGACGAGTACTAGAGTTCCCTATAGGTTTTATAACGCTACGACCAATATTTTAAAAGTTACAGACCTTCAAAGAGCCACACCTCGAAAATTTTCTAAGTTCCGAGGGATAAAATTTTTTTTTGGAAATCGGCGGTTTTCGCGGGAGTTCTGTTCGCCCCCCGAAGAGTTCTATCGAAAACTATTAGGGTCCAAAGCGATCGGACCGATATTTTAAAAGTTACAGACCATCAAAGTGCCACACCTCAAATTAAAAAATTGTTTTACCGGAGTTCTGGCGGGAGTTCTGTTCGCCCCCCGAGGAGTTCTATCGAAAACTATTAGGGTCCAAAGCGATCGGACCGATGTTTCAAAAGTTACAGACCTTCAAAGTGCCACACCTCAAATTAAAAAATTATCTTACCGGAGTTCTGGCGGGAGTTCTGGTCGCCCCCCGAAGAGTTCTATCGAAAACTATTGGGGTCCAAAGCGATCGGACCAATATTTTAAAAGTTACAGACCTTCAAAGTGCCACACCTCAAATTAAAAAATTATCTTACCGGAGTTCTGGCGGGAGTTCTTATCGCCCCCCGAGGAGTTCTATCAAAAACTATTAGGGTCCAAAGCGATCGGACCAATATTATAAAAGTTACAGACCTTCAAAGTGCCACACCTCGAAAATTTTCTAAGTCCCGAGGGATAAAATTTTTTTTTGGAAATCGGCGGTTTTCGCGGGAGTTCTGTTTGCCCCCCGAGGAGTTCTATCGAAAACTATTAGGGTCCAAAGCGATCGGACCGATATTTCAAAAGTTACAGCCCTTCAAAGTGCCACCTCAAATTAAAAAATTATCTTACCGGAGTTCTGGCAAGAGTTCTGTTCGCCCCCCGAGGAGTTCTATCGAAAACTATTAGGGTCCAAAGCGATCGGACCAATATTATAAAAGTTACAGACCTTCAAAGTGCCACACCTCGAAAATTTTCTAAGTCCCGAGGGATAAAATTTTTTTTTTTAAATCGGCGGTTTTCGCGGGAGTTCTGTTCGCCCCCCGAGGAGTTCTATCGAAAACTATTAGGGTCCAAAGCGATCGGACCGATATTTTAAAAGTTACAGACCTTCAAAGTGCCACACCTCAAATTAAAAAATTGTTTTACCGGAGTTCTGGCGGGAGTTCTGTTCGCCCCCCAAAAAGTTCTATCGAAAACTATTAGGGTCCAAAGCGAACGGACCGATATTTTAAAAGTTACAGACCTTCAAAGTGCCACACCTCGAAAATTTTCTAAGTCCCGAGGGATAAAATTTTTTTTTGGAAATCGGCGGTTTTCGCGGGAGTTCTGTTCGCCCCCCGAAGAGTTCTATCGAAAACTATTAGGGTCCAAAGCGATCGGACCGATATTTTAAAAGTTACAGACCATCAAAGTGCCACACCTCAAATTAAAAAATTGTTTTACCGAAGTTCTGGCGGGAGTTCTGTTCGCCCCCCGAGGAGTTCTATCGAAAACTATTAGGGTCCAAAGCGATCGGACCGATGTTTCAAAAGTTACAGACCTTCAAAGTGCCACACCTCAAATTAAAAAATTATCTTACCGGAGTTCTGGCGGGAGTTCTGGTCGCCCCCCGAGGAGTTCTATCGAAAACTATTAGGGTCCAAAGCGATCGGACCGATATTTTAAAAGTTACAGACCTTCAAAGTGCCACACCTCAAATTAAAAAATTATTATACCGGAGTTCTGGCGGGAGTTCTGGTCGCCCCCCGAGGAGTTCTATCGAAAACTATTGGGGTCCAAAGCGATCGGACCAATATTTTAAAAGTTACAGACCTTCAAAGTGCCACACCTCGAAAATTTTCCAAGTCTCGAGGAATAAAATTTTTTTTTGGAAATCGGCGGTTTTCGCGGGAGTTCTATTCGAAAACCGCCGATTTCCGAAAAAAATTTTATCCCTCGGGACTTAGAAAATTTTCGAGGTGTGGCACTTTGAAGGTCTGTAACTTTTGAAATATCGGTCCGATCGCTTTGGACCCTAATAGTTTTCGATAGAACTCCTCGGGGGGCGACCAGAACTCCCGCCAGAACTCCGGTAAGATAATTTTTTTATTTGAGGTGTGGCACTTTGAAGGTCTGTAACTTTTAAAATATCGGTCCGTTCGCTTTGGACCCTAATAGTTTTCGATAGAACTTTTTGGGGGGCGAACAGAACTCCCGCCAGAACTCCGGTAAAACAATTTTTTAATTTGAGGTGTGGCACTTTGAAGGTCTGTAACTTTTAAAATATCGGTCCGATCGCTTTGGACCCTAATAGTTTTCGATAGAACTTTTTGGGGGGCGAACAGAACTCCCGCCAGAACTCCGGTAAAACAATTTTTTAATTTGAGGTGTGGCACTTTGAAGGTCTGTAACTTTTAAAATATCGGTCCGATCGCTTTGGACCCTAATAGTTTTCGATAGAACTCCTCGGGGGGCGAACAGAACTCCCGCGAAAACCGCCGATTTCCAAAAAAAAATTTTATCCCTCGGGACTTAGAAAATTTTCGAGGTGTGGCACTTTGAAGGTCTGTAACTTTTATAATATTGGTCCGATCGCTTTGGACCCTAATAGTTTTTGATAGAACTCCTCGGGGGGCGATCAGAACTCCCGCCAGAACTCCGGTAAGATAATTTTTTAATTTGAAGTGTGGCACTTTGAAGGTCTGTAACTTTTAAAATATTGGTCCGATCGCTTTGGACCCCAATAGTTTTCGATAGAACTCCTCGGGGGGCGACCAGAACTCCCGCCAGAACTCCGGTAAAACAATTTTTTAATTTGAGGTGTGGCACTTTGATGGTCTGTAACTTTTAAAATATCGGTCCGATCGCTTTGGACCCTAATAGTTTTCGATAGAACTCTTCGGGGGGCGAACAGAACTCCCGCGAAAACCGCCGATTTCCAAAAAAAAATTTTATCCCTCGGGACTTAGAAAATTTTCGAGGTGTGGCACTTTGAAGGTCTGTAACTTTTAAAATATCGGTCCGTTCGCTTTGGACCCTAATAGTTTTCGATAGAACTTTTTGGGGGGCGAACAGAACTCCCGCCAGAACTCCGGTAAAACAATTTTTTAATTTGAGGTGTGGCACTTTGAAGGTCTGTAACTTTTATAATATTGGTCCGATCGCTTTGGACCCTAATAGTTTTTGATAGAACTCCTCGGGGGGCGATCAGAACTCCCGCCAGAACTCCGGTAAGATAATTTTTTAATTTGAGGTGTGGCACTTTGAAGGTCTGTAACTTTTAAAATATTGGTCCGATCGCTTTGGACCCCAATAGTTTTCGATAGAACTCCTCGGGGGGCGACCAGAACTCCCGCCAGAACTCCGGTAAGATAATTTTTTAATTTGAGGTGTGGCACTTTGAAGGTCTGTAACTTTTGAAACATCGGTCCGATCGCTTTGGACCCTAATAGTTTTCGATAGAACTCCTCGGGGGGCGAACAGAACTCCCGCCAGAACTCCGGTAAAACAATTTTTTAATTTGAGGTGTGGCACTTTGATGGTCTGTAACTTTTAAAATATCGGTCCGATCGCTTTGGACCCTAATAGTTTTCGATAGAACTCTTCGGGGGGCGAACAGAACTCCCGCGAAAACCGCCGATTTCCAAAAAAAAATTTTATCCCTCGGGACTTAGAAAATTTTCGAGGTGTGGCACTTTGAAGGTCTGTAACTTTTAAAATATCGGTCCGTTCGCTTTGGACCCTAATAGTTTTCGATAGAACTTTTTGGGGGGCGAACAGAACTCCCGCCAGAACTCCGGTAAAACAATTTTTTAATTTGAGGTGTGGCACTTTGAAGGTCTGTAACTTTTAAAATATCGGTCCGATCGCTTTGGACCCTAATAGTTTTCGATAGAACTTTTTGGGGGGCGAACAGAACTCCCGCCAGAACTCCGGTAAAACAATTTTTTAATTTGAGGTGTGGCACTTTGAAGGTCTGTAACTTTTAAAATATCGGTCCGATCGCTTTGGACCCTAATAGTTTTCGATAGAACTCCTCGGGGGGCGAACAGAACTCCCGCGAAAACCGCCGATTTCCAAAAAAAAATTTTATCCCTCGGGACTTAGAAAATTTTCGAGGTGTGGCACTTTGAAGGTCTGTAACTTTTATAATATTGGTCCGATCGCTTTGGACCCTAATAGTTTTTGATAGAACTCCTCGGGGGGCGATCAGAACTCCCGCCAGAACTCCGGTAAGATAATTTTTTAATTTGAAGTGTGGCACTTTGAAGGTCTGTAACTTTTAAAATATTGGTCCGATCGCTTTGGACCCCAATAGTTTTCGATAGAACTCCTCGGGGGGCGACCAGAACTCCCGCCAGAACTCCGGTAAAACAATTTTTTAATTTGAGGTGTGGCACTTTGATGGTCTGTAACTTTTAAAATATCGGTCCGATCGCTTTGGACCCTAATAGTTTTCGATAGAACTCTTCGGGGGGCGAACAGAACTCCCGCGAAAACCGCCGATTTCCAAAAAAAAATTTTATCCCTCGGGACAGAAAATTTTCGAGGTGTGGCACTTTGAAGGTCTGTAACTTTTAAAATATCGGTCCGTTCGCTTTGGACCCTAATAGTTTTCGATAGAACTTTTTGGGGGGCGAACAGAACTCCCGCCAGAACTCCGGTAAAACAATTTTTTAATTTGAGGTGTGGCACTTTGAAGGTCTGTAACTTTTAAAATATCGGTCCGATCGCTTTGGACCCTAATAGTTTTCGATAGAACTCCTCGGGGGGCGAACAGAACTCCCGCGAAAACCGCCGATTTCCAAAAAAAAATTTTATCCCTCGGGACTTAGAATATTTTCGAGGTGTGGCACTTTGAAGGTCTGTAACTTTTAAAATATCGGTCCGATCGCTTTGGACCCTAATAGTTTTCGATAGAACTCCTCGGGGGGCGAACAGAACTCTCGCCAGAACTCCGGTAAGATAATTTTTTAATTTGAGGTGTGGCACTTTGAAGGGCTGTAACTTTTGAAATATCGGTCCGATCGCTTTGGACCCTAATAGTTTTCGATAGAACTCCTCAGGGGGCGGACAGAACTCCCGCGAAAACCGCCGATTTCCAAAAAAAAATTTTATCCCTCGGGACTTAGAAAATTTTCGAGGTGTGGCACTTTGAAGGTCTGTAACTTTTAAAATATCGGTCCGATCGCTTTGGACCCTAATAGTTTTCGATAGAACTCCTCGGGGGGCGAACAGAACTCCCGCGAAAACCGCCGATTTCCAAAAAAAAATTTTATCCCTTGGAACTTAGAAAATTTTCGAGGTGTGGCTCTTTGAAGGTCTGTAACTTTTAAAATATTGGTCGTAGCGTTATAAAACCTATAGGGAACTCTAGTACTCGTCAAAATCTTTCTGAATCTACCATAAAAAATTGATTTTAAAAAAATGGAAATTTTTTTGTTCATCGATTTTTGGGCTTATTTAAACGGAACTCTTTTTAAAACCTATAGGGAACTCTAGAACTCATCGAAATCTATCCAGAACTACCATAAAAAATTCATTTTTTCAAAAATGGGGGGCGCCGTAAAGTTAGCCCCCCCATTCTTAAAATGGTGTTTTCACTACTTTAAATGACGGAACTCTTTTTAAAAACTACAGAGAACTCTAGAACTCTTTCTGGGGAATCCAGAACTCTAATAAAAATTTCGGAATTTTGAAAAAGGGGGGCCAACTTCACAGACATGAGGAAAAGCGAAGTGCGGCGTGAATACGGCGCGTAATTAATTATGCGACCTACACGCGGTACGAATTAATTCCGCTTTATCGCTCCGCAATTCTTAATCGAGAGGGTTTAAATCACGCTGGAACTGTCGATAACGTAAAGAATGCTATATAGACGACAAAGGATCACTTTTGTATAGTGCTTAAATCGATAACGGAAAATAAGATAAAAGCTGTGTACTTCATATTCGCAACGAAAGAATAGCTCTTCATTAGAAAGACTTGATAAACGTTTTGGGTAAATAAAAAATGAATAATGAATAGTTTTTCGATCGTTTCGTAAGAAGATGAATAAAAAATATGTTTTCTGTCTTTTTAATATTTAATATCTTACTAATATATCTTTCTATTTTCGTATTTTCCTACATTTTTAATATCCAAGTTGATGCATAAAGTACAGCATAACAGAAACAGTTTATATGATGTAAACTAAAGGATTGATAGTTTTTCATTCGTCTGCAATGGCTTAAGTTTTGAAAATCATAATCGCCGTGATATCGGCCGGCAGTTGCAATTACGATCACCAGGATTGACATTAACGGCAGCTGATGGCAGTTAAGAACGGGCAATTTCAGACGTATCTATCGAAGTATCTATCGAAGTATCAAGGGGAATTCTGGTATGGGGCCGGTTCCCTCGGTCGAACGCTACGCCGACGATGTCCGTTGCCGGACGATGCTCAAACCTCCGAGAAGGATTACAGACAACGGATCGTATTGGATAATTCGCCGGCTAACAATGCGTTAAGCCGGGAACGTACGTATCCGGTAACCGGGAGCAGCTCTCCCGCGGTAATATTGCCCCAGGGAGAAGCACGTTGCGCTCCGATAAAGAAGGTAGAACACGGCACAGACCGCTACTAAATGCGTAATACTATCGGCTATCATCTTGCCTGCGGTGACGCAGATATCTCTATATGCAACCGTCATAATAACGAGCACTTTGCAATGCAGAATGTCGAATACAAATCAATGACTCGATCCTAAAATGAAAATTATACTGCAAGAAAAGAATGTAACAGAATAAGTACTTATTTTTTTAAATCGACTTATTGCACGTTGCAGTCGACGATGATTACTTTCATAATAAAAAAGAGTGCATAAATCGATAAAAATATATATACAAGTGTATATATTTACATAAATGTCATTAAAAGATCTAATGTTACTTCCTAATAAAAGAAACGCTCTTCTGAAATATTATTGTCCACATTAATGAGGTATATATTGCTACTTGTATATTTAGCTACTCGTACTAAGTGCATGTTAGCGTACATGACTGTCTTAAATTTTCTATAAAACGTACAGTTTCTACTCCAGAGAGCTTTACTGCAGCGTGGTGAAAAAGATCATACACATAAAAGAATATACACAAAAGCGTAATACTTGTGAATACAGTTAAATTTGCTGACTAAAAATCTATATATTAATTCTTTAATATCCGCCTATTAATAACAGATCCTATTAATAATACACACAGTGTCAAGCTATTTGATCTTACGTAACGCTCGTAAATTTAAACGATTTCGTGACTGAGCGACAGGCTGTATTGGAATATTTAACAGTAGACGCGCGGCGGAATGTTGCAGAAATTAATTTGAAACCGGCATCAAAGTCTCCGGCATCGTTAAAGTCATTAACGTCGCGCGCGCTTAGAAACGCCGATAACAGCGTCGCGCTTAACTCTGTCGACCGTCGTACGCTTTTGAATCTCGCTTTTTAACGGATAAGCAGAGTCGTGCGGCGAACGATTTTTCCAGGGGCGAAAAAAGAACATTTGCAAACGATAACTGTAACGAGTTCGCGTGTTACATCCATCGTAAAATCGCGTTGCTTATGGCATAAGCCATAGACATAACACGTATTTGTAATACACCCTTACGGCTGCATCGTAAAGCTAATGGATACCGTAAGCTAAGCTTAACGAAGACTAAATTCTGCACCTGTAATCAGGTACGTACGTCAATAATGTCGTTACATTAATTTGCCTCGCGGCTGAGCTCGCAACACGATTGGGGATCGAATTTGCTCGTATTTGTCGCACGATTTAATTTCCTCCGGAAAACTGCTCGCGCGCAACTGGACTTTTCCTCGCCGAATCTCGACAATACCTGGAACGCTCGAGTTATTTATGCAGGAGAGAGAGAGAGAGAGAGAGAGAGAGAGAGAGAGAGAGAGAGAATATTCGGTAAAATAGGAGCACACTGGTGCGCGAAAGCGCGTGGTACCGTAAATTTTAAGCGTATTTACGGAGTTGAAGTATCACGTTTTTTTATAGATATATTTACGTCGCCTTGAAAGTTTATTCGAGCCAACAAAAGTATATCTCAAATTTATTTCATTACACACTTTTCGCACCATGCGTATATAATTATCCTTTTCCCTATTTTACTCAAACAAAAGATAGTTTTTAAAGTTTACTATGTTTTTTCTAATATTTAATTTAATTTATGCAAAATTATTAATGTCTGAAAGATAAATGCAATATGAGCTTTTTCCTTCTCTTACCTTAACCAACATTTAAATTCTTGCCTGCAAAATTTATGCCGAGTGTATTGCATCGACATAAAATACTTTTTTTAATGCAGACGATCCCGATGATATCGATAATATTTTCTACGAACAATAATCGTTATAAAAATACAGCTAGCGACAGTGACGACCGAATATAATCGCATCCTACATAAATTGCAGCGAACTTTGATACTGGAAATTATTTATAGGCCGACCGATAAATAGAGCATCATTATATCTAGGCCGACACGCGTCGTAAACGCACGATATGGCCTAACATAAAGTCGCGTGATTACTATCGGTGATCGCTATCGCGATTTTGTTTCCGGTGTATCTCGTGGGTGTTGCAAGCGTATTGCCAGCAGTGAAACGGCAGCTGCCGCGATAGCAGCAGAGCTTAAGATAGACATAGACAAATGTGGAATATAATACAAAGTAACTTGGATAAAAATCAATACTCTTGTAATAATAGACGACTAAAATAAGCAACAAACAACAGAGAATAAATTTCAAATATCACAAGGCAAATTAAAAGTGAAAAATATTAGTTATTAGCAGCATGTTGCTTTCGTTCTAACGTTATTTTATAATGCAACGTAACAAAATGCACCGAGGCAAGAGAAAAAGTATCTCATAATAAAATCATACCCCTGCTTTCGTTGCGCAGATCGATTCCGTATAAGTAATCTCGTGTTCTCGCGGTATATCGCGCTCAAATTGGATTCGTCGCGTTTCCGATCTTTTACCCTGGTAGAAAGAGCAACATCCGGACGTTACGAGTTTTCGGACGGTTCGTTGGCGCGTAACGAGAACACGGGGAGCGCGTAAGGCAAGGGTCGGTGAAGTTCGATTCCGTTCCATTCACGAGAGCCCGATCTACCACCTGACTAAAAGCCAGTCGGCCCCGACCGAATTGCGGTGTGGAATCACGGAAATATTTTCATTGCAATAACGAAATTGCAGAAAACGAGTCGAGAAACAAGGACTTTGAACTAGTCCCTTGAATCTTATTACAGCATACATGCATTGTGTCTTTCTGAGATTGTTTGATGAGCCTATCATAATAATTGGACGCAAATTGAGGTGTCAATGGAGATTAAGCTTCTACTAGAACCTGTTTAAAATTAAAAATAACGTTTTGTTATTTATTAACGATTGTAAGACTAACTCGTTACAGTTTTTCAATATCTATTCTCGTTTGAACTATTATGCTCTTCTGTATATCTTTTTTTGTATATATATGTGTGTATTTGAAAGCATAAATGTATGTATAATTACTTTGTAAAAAGAAAACAGGAGAAAAATAATACATTTTGACGGAAAAATCGACTACAAGTGAACAAAAATTATTCGATATTTCCCGGTGAAACAGCTTAAATACGTTTTCGAATGAAAAATGAAACAGAAAAGCATATTACATCATTCTGTCGCGTAGAATCGTTATCCACCGAACGCGGACACTTCGGCTTGTATTTTTCTCCGTTTCGATCGGATCGAAATGGATAGGCCAAATCGAAATTTCCGACATCTCACCATTGTAATCTGCTTTTATCGGATTACAATGTTTTCCCGATAATTGCCGGTATTATATAATTCGACGTACTCGGCGCAAATAATGGTATTGTAACAAAGTTGCTAGCCATTTAATACTCATTAAACAAAAGATTTATAATTTAGCGAGTCGTTATCGTATTACTGTGAAAATAGCGGAATCTCTGCTCGTTTATTCGTAAAATTCGCGGTAAATTAAACCGCTTTTGCCGGTATATTAGGGCACTTTTACCACACTATCAATAGGCGTTTAGACAGTAACACGATAATAGGTTGGAAACAGTTAGTAATTGAATCCCCCTCATTAAATAGATACGTTACGCCGTGATAACAATGAATGTAGGAATATCAACACAGGCGGGGAACGATGTTCATTCCGCGAGCCTTTGAAAGAGGGAAAGATATCCCGGTTAGTTCTGGAATATATATACAATAGCGCGTACACGTAATTTCTTACATAACAATTAGATAAAGCGTTAATGCACGAAATCTTGGCGAGGCGCCGCCGTTCGCTCCGTTCCCATTTTGGCAGACAAATATTTGCGGTGCGATCGCGCTGCAAGTTCCACGAACAGACTGATATACACGAGGAATACCGGCAGTAAGAGTAATGTAAGTCCGAAAATTCTTCGCATCAGTTCCAGAGAGAAGAAAACGGCGTCGTTACGGCATCTTAGATTCGGTCGGTCGCTTTTTGCGGCGCGCTTTTATTAGACGTCGCGACATCACGCTCGGCGAAAAATGACGGTTTCTTACTGCCGTGCCGGTCGCCGCGTGCTTTGGAGCCGTCCAGTAAACCGATCGATCTTTGCCGCGCCGGACGGATATCGGGGGCGATTGGAAACTCGCAACTCGCGTTTATCCGGCCTCTATTCCGCGCGTCGCGAGCTGCAATCGCGATATATTAATGGTTTTGCGCAAAAACGACATATCGGCATGAAATAGCGATTCCGAACAGGAGATACACACTACCGTGCAAATGTAAGGGATACAAATGGACGCCTATCGCCTCGAATCAAAACGTCTGGAAAAACATCGAAAGAGCATAGTAAAAACGGTTCCATGTCCAGAATTACTAGACTTTGAAAAAAATGTGAATTATCGTTTGATAATTAATGGTTATGTAATAACATTGTGAATGGCTACACTAATTATGTAATTATACTAATTACTGAATAATTGGCAGACGAATAAATTATTAACTAATTTGTCTAATATCCTAATTATTATGAAATGAGCTTTCATAAAATGATAAAAAGAAATGCAAATTTTGTGAACTTTTTCTAATGGTATAATAATTATAGATTTAAGAATTTCATAATTTTATTTTCATGAATAAAAATGGGGTATTTTTTCAAGAAAGTTTAAATCGTACTATTATGTATCGTATCGTATTATGTTTATGTAATTCACGTTCATGTCGAACGTTAAAGTTCGAAGAACATTTATAGAACTGCGAGCAAACGATCGCTAACTGAACAAACTAAGCAAATCGTATTTTAAAATTAAAATACATTTTCTCAACACATAAATATATATTGCTATTAACATTATTATACATGTGAAAAAAGATATTAATGGATTCCCACTTTGAAAAACGTGCATTGCGGCAATATTTAAAGATAATAATAATAAACATACTTGGACTTTTAAAGAATTCAATAAGTTAGCCTTTTCTACTTTTCGGATATTTCGCGAAAGGTGCTGAATTGTTTTCTTCTGTCTTCAGTGAGCAGTTGATGAACACGAGCCATTGCGTAGAGCCACAGAGTAAATAGTTGCAGTAAAGTACCTTCTGAGAAAGAGAGGGAGGAGAGAGAGCATCTATATATACGCCTAAACCAACCAAAGCAGAAGCTACCGGAAGGGAAGTAAGCCACGGCCGGTAGGGAAAGCGTCAACAAAGACGCTTGCGCGGCTATCTCAGTCTGCCAACTCTTTCATTTCTCACGGTACATAATACATATATACGCGTATATATATAAATGTATATGGGTATGTATGTATGTGTGTGTGTGTGTATGTGTGTGTGCATGCATATATACACTTTTACCAAGTTCGCCGCCGCCGGCTGGACAACGATAGCCAGAAGTGTAGCCGAAGCTCTGTTTGTGATGAAGTTTGAATGGCCGCTGTTTGAACGGTGGGATTTCCAGAAAATCGATATTCCGCCCTTACGTTCAGTACGGACGTAAAACGCGGCCGGAAACGGAAGGCTTTCACGACCATTAGAGAATCGGAAAAGAGTCGACTGACCAACTTCCGTTCTTCCGTGCTATCATAAAAATTGAGCTATTGGAACAAAAAATCTTATTTATATTTAGTTTTATAAAAATATAAAACTAAATATAAATAAGATTTTCACATAGGATTACTACTTATTGTTATCATTGAAAATAATCGATAATCGACTAGAAATTAAAAATGAAAATTATTCTGAGAAAACAGTGCCAATTTCCAGACAATTATTTAAGAGTAAGTTGAAACTATTAGATTATGCTGTTTACGATCTATAAGAAAGTATTCGTAAAAGAACTAAATAAATTTCATATTGTGTTTTCTACTGATTCTTTCGTTTTCTCAAAAAGAAAACAAGAAAAGCACGTGATTCGTGTTGTAGCCAGCCGGTTAACCGATTATAGGTTTGCAAAGCCACCAGCTGATTGTCCATAGGCGGGATAAACCTTAGGGTATATACCCTATATTGAGCTTCTCGAGTCTCGGTCCACTCACGGACAAACCTACCTGCAGCTCTTTACTGCCCGCCCCCTTTGCTTCTCCTCCTCCTTGCTTATCCCCCTTGGAGATCGGCGAACATGAAGCGTTGGAAAACGCTATGGGTTCTCCCCGGTTAACCCCTTTACTACCCGATTTTATGACGCAGCAACGCTGTAAATGCGTTAGAGGTAGCCATCGACTCGCACACGTAGCTTTTCCTCGTTCGATCGCAACGGGGCTCACGTGAGTCGTAAGTGCAGGTTAGCCTTGGACGAAAAGTCAGACGACGTGGAAGTGCATTTCGGCATTGACTTATCTTTCAAAACGTGCGCGGACACTCATAAAGCTGGTCCGCTCACGTTAATGGAGAAAAATCATATAGTCTTTCTACCATCTGGCGATAGAGTCAATTTTTGTAATATTCAAAGTAGATTTACTATTTATTAAACAGTATATTAGAAAAAAGAATGTTAAGAAATCATAGTAAAGTTTTTTTTAATATTTTCTATCTCCGAATTTTTTTGATGAAAATAAAAAATGTACGTAATCAAAACCCACTTTGTCGAACCAAGAAAAGCGACGGGTAAATATAAGAGTAATAAACCAAAAAGATTGTATTTTGTGCGCTCCCATCCGTTTTTATCGCCTCATGACAAATGTGCATTTTTGGAGATAGTGGGATTTCAGTGATTGACGACGTGAACATAAACAAAAGTGCAACACTTCAATAAGGTATACAAATTTTACACCGACACAGATATACGGCACGCGATTCAATTACGGCGATTCTAACGGGCTCACCAATAGCTCCAATAATATTCCGCGGCAAAGCATTTTAATGTTGAAAATGCACGCTGTAAAATGTCACATGTCGAAATGACGTATAATTTACCCTTTCACTGCTTATCGTAGGCAAACTAATATTATGCTTGTTATGCAGCAGACATAATTCTATACGCGACTACGTTTTATTGGGCCAACTGCTACTGCCAAAACGTGAATTTACGCTGCAGCATACAAATATTATTACGTCCGCGCGCATTGAATTATCATACGCCTGTATATTACGCGAACCTATCAAAATGGGCACACGATCAATGCAACCACATTTACACAGCCCGCAAACCCGGCAGGAGTTTCAGCCCTGCACCACTACTGGCCCCTGAAAATTTCACGCGAGTAACCGCCGCGTATGGTCCTTATAATCCCATTATAAAATCGATTTATCTCGACAGAAAATTCACCTTATTGTTTCAAACTTGCAAAAATATCTTTAATATGCTATTTGTCTAAATTCGCATTAGTATATGTATGATATTATATAATATATTAATTAGATACTTTATTGTAAAAATTTACTTAATACCTCATTATTCTGAATAGCAATGTTTCTGACGTTAATATGAAAATGGCTGGAGTTTTTATTCCAACTCTACGTCATTATACGGCGCGGCGACGTGAATAAAACATCAGATATAGTTGTCGTCCCACAGAAAGAAATGTGAAACGAGTTAAATTAACGAGCGAAAATAAAAGCGCTTTAAGCGCCGATAGCGACGTTTGTTGCGGCGCGATGTTCGCTCATTCACGCGCGGAATGCAATTAGGACTCTGATTTAAAGTTCAGAAGCGCCGCTAACTTTATGATGCATTTGGCGCACAATCTTCCGCCGTTTATCGTGCGTTACGAGTAAATTGAAGGCAAAATTAAAAAGTTGCCCGTTGCCCGTATTACGTATGTATATGTGTGTACGTGTATACATATATACGACGTTTCGCAGCCTCGCCCGGCGAAAACGAGTCGCGTATTAAATCGTGGACGAAGCGCGCGAACCGAGTGTTCCGCGATAAAAGCGAACCCGACGAAGTCGAAGTTATAAACGAACTATTGATAGTCCGACCTGTTTGCCCCGCTTGGTAGAAAACTTCCCGCGGTATCGAAAGTTCCGGGTTTTACCGAAAGGCTACCCGGAGTTTCGAAGCGTATTGCACGCTGGAATTAAACGCCTGATGTGGAGCGAGTTAATGAAACAGACGCTTCGCGCTTTCTACTTCGGCAGTCCCGTCTAAGGTATTGGAATAATTGTGGAGCAATCGTGTAAAATGGGTCAGGCACTGTTAAATAAATCCGTAAGTTTGAGAAAGTGATATATGAAAAGCTTAAAAATATAAGAAAGCAACATTTGACATACATTCGCGATATATTTATATTTCATTATTGTATATTTCATATTATTGAAACATATGCTATATGTATATTATTGCCTTCGTAATTAATATTAACATAGAAAAATTAATCCTTCTATTTAAAAAATTGTATCTGATTTCATTTCATTATCATTGTCATTAAAAGTGTGTATTTAATTCATCTTGCATGATCACTCTCCAATTACATGCATTACTGATACAAATACGTACGAGTGTGATTCACGCAGACGACTGAAAAAGCCAAGATTTTCCTTACCTGAAAAAAGAAAAAAATACTATGTTAGAAATAAAAATATCTCGGTATATATAACAACGTACAATACTTATGTATATTTATACATATGTGACGAGTGAAACTGATTTAAAATTAGAAATTTACTCAGTTCGTTTCTTTCGACAACAATAAGTAGTCAGAATTATATTCCCATCATTATACTTTCTCTGACGCGTAAATTTTTAACTTTAACTCAATTCACCTATTCAATCCCATTCACTCGGCCACACTACTAAATTTCTGGCTTTACAAACTAAGAATCGCAGATTGCTTAATTACTGTAGAGAGTCGTATATCCACAATTAAAAAGTTACCAATTCAAAGCCTCGCACATCTGTAGACTACTAGATACGCAAATGTATAAATTCTCAAATGCACAGACTCTCATTCTCTTGAATCACATTTTTTATATAATCCGAAATTGAATGAATAATGAGGAGTATTTCATTTTTCATATACATTTTATGATATATTAGAATTATACAGCTTATAATATAGAGTATTCTAGGCAAATAAAAAAATAATTTGAGACGCCCTGATTTTATGACGCATATATACGGAGTGATATAAATATAAAAACTAATAAATATTTCGTAAGATTTTCGCAAAGTGTCTTGAAACATTGTGACAATCGCACTTTTGTGTGTGTGTCACAAAATGGGGTAAAAACCCCGCAACAGCATCCGGGCGCTTAGAGCACGCTCGTTCATATACAAAGCACGTGCGAGTTCATCGACTCCGTTGAGATCTCTCGGATCCCACCGACCTCCGCGGATCTCTCTCCCTATATCTCTATTTCCTTCTCTCTGTCAACCACCCACCTGATATTGTTGATCGCGTAATACGATTCGAGCCATCTTAATCTTTTGGAACTATATATCACACTTAGGTATCTCGCTTCCTACCGCTAATTCTAATCCGGGAAAATTAGTTCAAAACCATTTAAGGATATTTGGCGCACGAGGGAAGCACTAAAGCTTGTGTAGTATCGCAAACATATTGCAGCTTTAGAAAACGAGAGAGGGGGAGAGGGAAGAAGGGAAGGAAGGAGAGAAGGAGGGATGAAGAGAAGAGAGTAAAGCGCGCATCCTCATCGACTTGTCCTCGTAACGATATCATTACTTAATTAAGATGCAAACTGCTTTCAAACTTCGACACGACTCAACTACAGATAATCTCGTCCACTTCCTCTTTCCATACTTCCTTTCCGTGCTCCTCAGCGCAACTCTCGCGCGCGAGCTTGTCGACTTTCCTTCAGAGGAGCAGACAGCTCGAAATTACGACGCGCATGTCAAAAAGTATCATGCGCCTTCCTCATCTCGTCTCGGCGACACAGTTATCGAATCGATAACAAGCGGGTAGTATAGCCGTGAGATTGAGAGCCGAGGAGAACTTCAAGATGTTCGAAAGGAGAACTTCACGGACGAGCGATTATCCGGAACACGGAAGTAAAATTCTGAACTATGACCGGCATAACGTGAAGATAAGTGAGGTTGAAGTTGTCGCCATTCGGAAATTTCGAAGTTGTCCGTTCAGTTGCTGGTCTCTAGAAGGCAAGCTTACTTTCAGGAAGTGTAGCACAGATCGATCCAATATTTTGTAACACCGTAATCGATCACCCGAAGCTCCGAAACTCCCGTTTACAACCGGTAATAATAAGTTTTGAATCGCGACTTAATTCCTGAGCATCGTTGCTATTTATTAGCAATCCATCAACTCTGTCATGATCGTGAAAGTGATCGATTATGTGAACAGAATGTTATTTAATCTTATTGGTGCATGAAATTATCACCTCGGAGAACAGTCTTTCTCTTCCCAGTATATACTTCCAAAAGAATTCAAATATATATTACATAAAACATGGTATGGTGTATTTATGACATATATTAAAAGAATGAAAAATATGGTTTCACACGAATGCAATAAACTGAAGAAAGATGCACTACAAAGTTAAGATATTTTATATTAAGAAAATAGTAGAGGAATAAGTACCCGATTATGAGATGCCATATCTATTTTGTGTGATTGCCGGAAGTCTATGGGCAGAATTGAAAAATATAGTAGGTCATTTTGAAGGGAATTCAATAAGCTTTAAGATGCTAAAATGTAAAATTTAATTTAAATATTAATTTTGCTGAAAATTAGAAAAATGTGAAAAATGAGCTTTCGGCAAAATCGCAAAAGTGTGCTCCTAATATGAGAGACCCCGGAAAATCGCTAATAAAGTGCAAAATACATAATATTGCAATTAAAAAACTTTATTTAGAGTTTTTGAAAGACAAATGTAATGGAGAAGCATATTTGCAACAATCGTAAACCCACTTATACTCAATATTGTACCTAATCTTCCCCCTCCACCCTTCCCTCTCAAATCAAGGTCAGCACAGTCTTATAAATTCGTATAAACCTTCCCTTAACGTTAATATAGTATTTTCTCTTCTTTTATTACTATACAATAACTTTCATACTCCAGCAACCCAGAAGTACCCTGAGTATCTCATGTTACGAGCACCACGCCTTGCGGTTTCGCGATCACCAAATCTAATCTCTGCAATTGAGCAACTCAACATATGCCGTATTTTCCTATTAATACGACCTTACTCTATCGCTGCATGCAGAACTTATTGCCAAATATTTATTAATTATATAATAAACAAGGTTTAAAGATTAAAGACTCATATCCATGGCACTTGACAACATTCAATTTCATAATTTCTTTCTCTGCAACGACTACACGCACGATCAAACAATGAACTTTCCACTAAATAGGTTTTACCCTAAGGGCAATAAGTTCATGGTGGAACCAACAGATAGGGCCTATTAGTTTAGCAGAAACCTCGTTCAGTTTCACGCACTTCAGAAACATGGATAGTAAAATAGAAACTTTTTGAAAGGCCGCAGTGGTACTTTCGGAGAGTTCAAGTAAATCGCACAACATGAAAAGATAATACGAGCTTATGCTCGCGCTGAGAAGGGACTTACAGTCCTCAATAAATAAACTTACGTGGCTATAAAAAGTAAGTGGCATCGAGAGATCTCAATGGTCATAAAAAGGTTAAATTCGTTTCGAGTATACCATGATACGAAAAAGTCACTTCCTCATCCATAAAATAGTAATAACTGCTAAAAAATTACATACCTTTTTAAGCGGCATAAAGACCAGAGTCTATTTTTAGTCCTATTTAAGATATAGAGTTCTGTATATATATATTCATAATAGAGTTCTGTTTATATATATTAAGCTGTAGCTTGTTTAGCTTATGACAAATTCAAAATTTCTGAGTTTGAAGTCTTCACCTTTGTTATATTGGAGACTATAACATTTATAGTTTCAAAAACTGCGCGTTTCGAAAATCTATCTAAAATAAATATATTATCACGTTTTTAACTTAAAGGTCATGATATTTCAAAGTCAAAGTCACAACACTTCTAAAATAATCAGCCCAGCTACTGATATGCGCAAATCGACGTCTACTACATCCCTGATAAGTACCTAAGGTTGACGAGACATCAAGGAACCGTTATCGAATCAAATGCGAACGCCTGAATTCCACCGAATTTCCTGCCTCCCGTCATCGACACGCTCTTCCACCAACGATACGCGCTTACTTATCGATGCCCGTGATTACGCAAGCCACGCTCTGTTTATGTCAGTCCGCCTTAGTACGTGCGTCGCGCCGTAATTCTGCAATCGATGAAATCCTATGTTGATTCCGTTACGCAAACGATTTATGCAGTCTGTGTGTTCGTAACATACCTAAGTACACGTGCGAGATATACAAGTTGCTAAGTGCACGAAACCATTTCTTTTTTTCTTCCTTGAATTTCATTTATAAAATGAAATACCGCTGGAAAATTGTGAATGACGTCAAAATATTTTTAAAAAGTATTGAAAAACCGAGGTATAATGTTCATAATTTTGAAAATCTTCGTAAACTTTGCATTATTTGTACTTTTCTTATATTTACATCATTATAGATTAATCTACTTATGAGAAATTGTTATACATATGTAAACCTCATATATCTTTATTTTCTACTATTTTATACAAAAATTGTTCACTGTTATTTAGAATTTATTCAATTATACATGTACATGTAAATCATTTGTGTTAAAATAAAATTCTTATCTTATAATTTGAAAGCTTTATAATTTTCCATAGCATGATTTTAGCCACCAATTCACAAAATATTTTTGATGAACTGATGATTATTCTCAAGATCTCTTTAATTAATACAAGATTTATTTAATTATTCCCTTGTGAACCTTGATTACATACGTATACACATTATTATGTATCAGACTCAATAATATTATATTTTTAACTTTAATATATTACTCTTGAAATTTTTCATGCCACATAAAACGTTCGGTCAATAATTCATCTCTCGGAGAACGTCGGTTGTGAAGCATAACCCCCAAGAGAACGCGCGTTCGTATCAACGAAATAATTTTGTCGGTAGCGAAACACGTATTTACTCGCTAAAATGCGCACCGGAAACGATGCGAGACGCTCGTAATGACGAAAGACGGTCACGGATCCATTGGTCAGTCGTAAAAATACTTTTACGAGGCGTCATCGTGCCGAAACGAGTCGTGAATCCATCGCGCCCGGAATCGGAAACAGGTGGTGGAATGTTTGGAGATCTCAACGACTAGGATGACGATGACAAAGGAAAAAGAGCAGTATCGTCAAGTTGCGGTCGTAAAGCGGGCCAATTCGCGCGAGTATTCACCAGGAACTTGCGGAGAACTCACAGGCTGAATCCTTCAATTACGAGAAACAGAGCGAGAT
>JASTWP010003461.1:0-23587 GCA_030770255.1 Temnothorax ravouxi
CGCGGCACTATTTTATTCACAACTTCTTTGCGGTTATCGTCTTCATCGCTGTTATAATCACTGTCCGGTGACAACGGACGATCCTCGTCGGATGAATCCACGTCCATTAATGCCTCATAATTATTATCCATTTCTATTTTTGTTCACGGTTTTTGAAAAAAATGTTTTCTTTATACCGCTCACTTGACACAAAAAAACTTCAGCCCCGAGTACGAAGAGCCGCAATAATGTTGTCTTTTCTTATCGTGTGCAAATCGGGCACATATTACAGGGAAATATCATGTACAATGATTCATGACATCTTGAACAATATCGGCCCTGCATCGTTCCGCGTAACGCACGAAGTGTTTTAGACGAGCGTACATGCCGAATTCAAGGTCCCATAGAGCAGCCATGCACGGAGCACATAGTGCAAGTGCACCACCCGTTGAAAATAAAAATATTATTACGCAATTTCTCATACGTAAATTTAGTGCAGCGATTTCCCACGCAGCACTATTCTTTCGACGACTTCTTCATGATTATCGTCTTCGTCACTGAAATAATCACTGTCCGGTGACAACGGTCGATCCTCATCCATATCGAAATTATTGTCATCTATATTTTTGTTCACTGTTTTTGAAAAATGTTTTCTTTATACCGCCCACTTGACACAAAAAAGATGCAAAAAAAACTACTATACTTTTTTCCACTCGATGCACCGACGCGTAGACTTTCAAATCATCGACTGTGATTTGACTCGCTTCATTCTTCTTTATATACTTTTTCTAATGCCTTTTCCTCTCGTTCCAACTAGAGCATCGCGTATCGTTTCTTCTGTTTTAGTGCATGGTGTGCATACACTGCGCAGAAACAATATCACCCATAGAATTTGGGTCGCTTTGCTGCACTTATGTCGTCTAGTGTTCATAAAATCTAGCAGCCTGTCATCGGCGCTTGTCTTTGTAACGCGCGGCGGTCAAGTCGTAAAATTTTTTTCGAGTACCCATGTTGACCATCGCTAGCTGCATGTCATCAGCGCTCGCCTTTGTAATGCTATAACCGAATGGCGCCGCGAAACCCCGATAAGCGACTCTTCCTAGACAAAAAAAATGAAAAGGACACTGGTGCCAGCGTCCACGCTTAAGTCGTAAAATTTTTGGTCAATACCTACGTCGACCATCGATGCTCGCATCTTAAGTGCGAAATGATATCTGTTTTGTAAAATCTAGCTGCATGTATCAGCGCTCGCCTTTGTAACGCGCGACGCCATAACACGAATGGCGCCGCGAAACCCCGATAAGCGACTCTTCCTAGACAGAAAAATGAAAAGGGCACTGGTGCCAGCGTCACACTTAAGTCGTAAAATTTTTGGTCGAGTACCTACGTCGACCATCGATGCTCGCATCTTAAGTGCGAAATGATATCTGTTTATAAATTATAGCCGCCATCCATAGGCGCTCGCCTTTGTCATGCACGACGCCATAACCGAATGGCGCCGCGAAACCTAGATAAGCGGCTTTTCCTAGACAAAAAAAATGAAAAGGACACTGGTGCCAGCGTCACGCTTAAGTCGTAAAATTTTTGGTCAATACCTACGTCGACCATCGATGCTCGCATCTTAAGTGCGAAATGATATCTGTTTATAAATTATAGCCACCAGCCATAGGCGCTCGCCTTTGTAATGCGCGACGCCATAACCGAATGGCGCCGCGAAACCCTGATCTCCCTTCCCTTCCCTAGGACCCTCTCGCCCACGAGTCCCCCCCCCCCAACCTTAGGACCCTCTCGCCCACGAGTCCCTCCCCCCCCCCGCATCCCCCTCGGAGAACGCTAGAGTCCCCCCTTCCCGCATACCCCTCGGAGAACGCTAGAGTCCCCCCCTTCCCGCATACCCCTCGGCAGCGAGTTTCCCCCCCGCCCCGCTCCCCCCTCAGGATCCCTGGTCCAGTTCTGTCAAAATAATATCTACTTATATATATATATATATATATATATATATATATATATATATCTTTATGGTTTGTATAATGTCGGGACCGTTTCGGAGATGCAATAACACATACCAGGACTTTTGGCACATGCTGGGTCCGACCCAGTAATTTTCTATATGAAAGGTAACTTATCAGGCCCGGTACTAGTTTATACAAAGATATATAACGTAACAAAGTAGGACCATGTTTTCTTGTGAATTATAAGGACCGGTACCGGTAATTAGATATATGCAATGTAAAAAACCGGGACCTCCTTATCTGAAAAATTTTACTGAATTAAGTTGTATCATCATTCTTTGAGCGTATTCTCTCTTAAATATAAAATCCAAAATGTTTAGAGAGTCTAATCAAGCTGTTTATATACTTATATATATTTAGCACATAATGAATTATTTATTCATAATAAAGAACATCTACCAATATTTTACTATTTAAAAAGAAATATGCAAAAGGGTCAAGCTACTAAATGTACAGTGTGCTTTTCTAAAATGCTATCTTTTACTAAAAGTTATGTTAAAAAGAAGTTATGTTAAATCATTGTTACTGCGTTGTGCTTGATAAAGTTGTAATTATAAATTTAAATTAGTCAATTTAATTAAAATTAGAATTAAAATAATTAACATCAATAAATAAACTAATCAATTAAAATGTTACAAGGTTCTACTTTTTGTTGTTACAGTAAAGAAATCGATTTCCATACAAACTTCTACGACGATACACTGTAGAAAAAAGTTTTTCAACTTCTTCGCTGATTTCATCGATGTAATAGCAAACATCAGGACTCTGACCAGTTATACTTTTCGAATAATTTCATGTTCGGTTACTTGAAATTTTCAAATATTATAATCAGTGCATTATTTAAGAAAAAGCGCACGAAAATAATGAAAACATAAGTAAAAATTATAGCTGAAACAAAACTTTTACTAGACGTATCGTCACATGCAAGGACCGATTTCCACGATATAATGGATAATAGCAAGACCGACCAAATAAATTATTCCTCGACAAATTTTACGTATACTTCGCATAAGCTATATTTTACACAACGCATAATTTAGAGATTAAAAAGCGAAAAACATGGACTGCGAAATACCAAGAGATTACAGCCAAATCAAAGGCCGGTATTCATAATCAGATCTTATTTCAAGACCGCCTTAAGTAACATCTTAAGATGCTTATACGGCTCTGTGATTGGTTAATGACATCTTAAGACTGTACGTAAGATGGTCTTAAATATAAAAACCGACTATGAATACCGGCCAAAAGTTATACTCTAATACGACGTATCGTTACATGCGAGGACCGTATTTATCAGTACAATGGTAAATAGCAGTCCCGCCCAGTTTAACTATTTCTCAATTAATTTTATATATATCGTACGTTCGGTTACTTGAATCTTTGCAATATTTTACTTGGCGCATCATTTAGAGATTAACAGATAAAAATGTTGGCCCACGAAATACGGACAGACTACAGCCAAATCGAAACTTTTACTCTAGGACGTATTGGAACATGCGAGGACCGATTTCTTCGGCGCAATGGTAAATAGCAGGACCGCTCAGTTTAAATATTTTTCAATTAATTATATTTGTACGTTCAGTTGCTTGAGAACTTGCGATATTTTACTCGGTGCATTATTTAAGGATTAACACACAAAAATGTTGGATGTTGGCGCACGAAATACGGGCAGACTACAGCCAAATCAATATTTTTACTCTAGGACGTATTGTTACATGGCAGGACCGATTTCTTCGGTGCAATGGTAAATAACAGGACCGCCCAGTTTAACTATTTCTTCATTAATTTCATCGATACGTTCAGTTATTATTTGAGAACTTGCAATATTCTACTCGGTGCATTATTTAAGGATTAACACACGAAAATGTTGGCCCACGAAATACCGACAGATTACAGCCAAATCAAACCTCTACTGTACGACATACACTAATTATGAGAAAAGAAATGTTCTGCATTTTAGTAAATATTTACTGAGAAAAAAGCATTCTAAAATAAAAAAAAAACTTTCTTTTTTTTAATAAATAGAGTAACAATTGTATGAAAACTAATATTTACTAAAATGCAGAACAATTTTTTCTCAGTGTATCATTAAATTTGAGAACTGATTTCGTCATAGCAATGTGTAAATAGTAGGACCGCCCAGTTTAACTATTTCTCAATTAATTTCATCCATACGTTTGGTTACCCATGTGCGAATGTCGGACTTCTGCCAGAGTTGTCCGCATGGCCCAGAAGTGGCACAATATTGGCTGCCAAGACTTGATGGGTGGTACTGTCCCAGTACGGATACATCGCTAGATCAGTATTGTGCCAGTCTCGGTGACCAGTACCCCCATGCAACCATATTCTGTTCCGAGGCGAGTCTCGTCTCAGTACTGGCCGTGTGTAAGGCCAGAAATGATATTGATCTACGGCCGAGAGTCGGCTCAGTACTGGGCATGTATTGGGTCGACTTTGTGCTAGTCTCGGTGACCAGTACCCCCATGCAACCATATTCTGTTCCGAGGCGAGTCTCGTCTCAGTACTGGCCGTGTGTAAGGCCAGAAATGATATTGATCTACGGCCGAGAGTCGGCTCAGTACTGGGCATGTATTGGGTCGACTTTGTGCTAGTCTCGGTGACCAGTACCCCCATGCAACCATATTCTGTTCCGAGGCGAGTCTCGTCTCAGTACTGGCCGTGTGTAAGGCCAGAAATGATATTGATCTACGGCCGAGAGTCGGCTCAGTACTGGGCATGTATTGGGTCGAGACTTTGTGCCAGTCTCGGTGACCAGTACCTCCATGCGACCATATTCTGTTCCGAGGCGAGTCTCGTCTCAGTACCGTCCGTGTATAAGGCCAGAAATGATATTGATCTACGGCCGAGAGTCGGCTCAGTACTGGGCATGTATTGGGTCGAGACTTTGTGCCAGTCTCGGTGACCAGTACCCCCATGCAACCATATTCTGTTCCGAGGCGAGTCTCGTCTCAGTACTGGCCGTGTGTAAGGCCAGAAATGATATTGATCTACGGCCGAGAGTCGGCTCAGTACTGGGCATGTATTGGGTCGAGACTTTGTGCCAGTCTCGGTGACCAGTACCTCCATGCGACCATATTCTGTTCCGAGGCGAGTCTCGTCTCAGTACCGTTCGTGTATAAGGCCAGAAATGATATTGATCTACGGCCGAGAGTCGGCTCAGTACTGGGCATGTATTGGGTCGAGACTTTGTGCCAGTCTCGGTGACCAGTACCTCCATGCGACCATATTCTGTTCCGAGGCGAGTCTCGTCTCAGTACCGTCCGTGTATAAGGCCAGAAATGATATTGATCTACGGCCGAGAGTCGGCTCAGTACTGGGCATGTATTGGGTCGACTTTGTGCTAATCTCGGTGACCAGTACCCCGATGCAACCATATTCTGTTCCGAGGCGAGTCTCGTCTCAGTACTGACCGTGTGTAAGGCCAGAAATGATATTGATCTACGGCCGAGAGTCGGCTCAGTACTGGGCATGTATTGGGTCGACTTAGAAAATTTTCGCTCGAGCGGCGCCGGAGGTAACAACCGCGCGAAAGCGACACGCCGCGAGAAGACTTTTCGCTAGAGCCCACGCCGGAGGTAACAACCGCATTCGTGTCTCTCGGTTACAAGTACCCCGAATTATGGTGTCATTCGTCTCGCTTTGCGTCAATGTGGTGTATCGTCGACCCCCGAGACCGGCTGCCGGATATCCCGTGCGGTAATCGAATTCGCGTCGTCGTCGCTCTCAGCGGTCAAATCCCGATGGTCTCGATATTTCGCCTCCAGCGCTCATAAGCGACCGTGCGTAAGACCGTGCGTCGCCGATCGCTCGGCCGGCTGGTTGGGTACTATAAGAGGTGCGGTGCGCTCGGCGAGCCGAGCGACACGAGCGATACTTGGTGTTTCGCTTGGTCCGTACGAATGTGTAAAACGTTTGTGGAATACGTACACGAAAGTGGCACGTACGATGAAGTCGATGCGGAGAGCATCGTTTCCCGTTCGCTCGCGCTCGTAGTCGATCGCCACCGTCGTGTAACTTATACGAACACAGCATTGTCACGAGTCGGTGTCGAAATACTTGCCAAATTGGACTTGGAGAAATTCTCGCTTGAGCGGCGCCGGAGGTAACAACCGCGCGAAAGCAACACGCCGCGAGGGGATTTAGAAAGCTTTTTGCTCGAGCGGCGCTGGAGGTAACGACCACGCGAAAGCAACACGCCGCGAAGGGATTTAGAAAGTTTTTTGCTCGAGCAGCACTGGAGGTAACGACCGCGCGAAAGCAACACGCTGCGAGAGGATTTAGAAAGCTTTTTGCTCGAGCGGCGCCGGAGGTAACAACCGCGGCACGAAAGCAACACGCCGCGAGTATAATATGGCAATCAATATTGTCTCCGTACTAGTACTCTGTGTCGGGCCAAAGTTGGCGCCAAAAGTTGGCCCAATACTGGCAATCAGTGTTGTCCCCGTACTAGTACTCTGTGTCGGGCCAAAGTTGGCACCAAGACTGGGACCCGTGTTATCATTCCGACATTGCCCCAGTAATGACCCCGATCTTAGCTTGTACTGGCCCAGAATCGTCTGCCAGTACTGGTAACTCTGGCACCAGTACCAAGCCAGCACTGAGCCTTTATGAAATTCGCACATGGGTATTACTTGAGAACTTGCAATATTCTACACGGTGCATTATTTAAAAATTAACACACGAAAATGTTGGTCCGCAAAATATATAAGGGTCATAAATTATAGCCGCCTGTCATAAGCGCTCGCATCTGAAGTGTGAAATGATATCTGTTTATAAATACTATCGGCTGAACATCGACGCGAGATGACATTTGTTTATAGAACATGTCCCGACGCGCTCGCTGAAACCCTGAGAAGCCCCCCTTCCCCAGACCCCCTCGCCGGCAAGTCCCCCCGCCACGTTCCCCCCTCGGAGCACTCGGCCTAGATCTCTCACTATTATCCTACTTACAGCCAAATCAAAACTTTTATTTTAGGACGTATTGTTACAGTGCGAGGAACGATTTCTTCGGTGCAATGGTAAATAGCAGGATCGCCCAGTTTAACTATTTTTTAATTAATTTCATCTATACGTTCGGTTATTATTTGAGAACTTGCAATATTCTACTCGGTGCATTATTTAAGGATTACCACACGAAAATGTTGGCCCACGAAAGACCGATAGATTACAGCCAAATCAAAATTTTTACTCTAGGACGTATTGTTACATGCGAGGACCGATTTCCTCGGTGCAATGGTAAATAGCAGGACCGTCCAGTTTAAATATTTCTTATTAATTTCATCTGTACGTTCGGTTACTTACAATATTTTACTTGGTGCATTATTTAAAGATGAAAACCGAATAAGTAACAATTACTTCGCTAATCAATAATTAACCTAATTAAGACTTTAATCGACTATACTGGCAACGATTATATAATCGTCGTGACAAATCGTCACCCCGTATCGACTATGGATTCTGGTCCTTCTGAAATTGATGAAATTTAGATGCTTATATTATAAGCATCCTGAATTTATTTATTCAGATAGAATGCTTATAATATAAGCATCTAAATTTCATCAATTTTAGAAGGACCAGAATCCATGGTCGAAACGAGGTGACGATTTGTCACGACGATTATAATCGTTGCCAGTATAGTCGATTAAAGTCTTAATTAGGTTAGTTATTTATTGGCAAAGTAAATGTTACTTATTCGGTTTTAATCTTTAAATAATGCACCAAGTAAAATATTGTAAGTAACCGCACGTACAGATGAAATTAATGAGAAATATTTAAACTGGGCGGTCCTGCTATTTACTATTGCACCGAGGAAATCAGTCCTCGCATGTAACAATACGTCGTAAAGTACAATTTTGATTTGGCTGTAAGTTTTTGGTATTTCGCGGTGCAACATTTTCGCGAGTTAATCCTTAAATAATGCACCGAATAAAATATTGCAAGTAACCGTACGTACAGATAAAACTAATTGGAAAATATTTAAACTGGTCGATCCTGCTATTTACTATTGCACCGAGGAAATTGATCCTCGTATGTAACGATACGTCGTAGAGTAGAGTATGCATTTTGATTTGGCTCTGTAAGTTTTTCATATTTCGCGATGCAACATTTTTGCTTAAATTAATTAAGACTTTAATCGACTATACTGGCAATGATCATAATCATGGCAACGTTTATAATCGTCGTGACAAATCGTCACCACGTTTCGACCATGGATTCTGGTCCTTCTAAGATTGATGAAATTTAGTTGCTTATATTGTAAGCATCCTAAATTTAATTATTCAGATAGGATGCTTATAATATAAGCATCTAATTTGCATAAATTTTAGAAGGACCAGAATCCATGGTCGAAATGAGGTGACGATTTGTCACGACGATTATAATCGTTGCTAGTATAGTCGATTAAAGTCTTAATTTGGTTAATTATTGATTGGTGAAGTAAATGCTATTTATTCGGTTTAATCTTTAAATAATGCACCGAGTAAAATATTGTAAGTAGCCGTACCGTACAAATGAAATTAATGAGAAATATTTAAACTGGGCGGTCCTGCTATTTACCATTGCACCGAGGAAATCAGTCCTCGCATGTAACGATACGTCATAGAGTATACATTTTGATTTGGCTGTAAGTTTTTAGTATTTCGCAGTGCAACATTTTCGCGAGTTAATCCTTGAATAATGCACCGAGTAGAATATTGCAAGTAACCGCACGTGCAGATGAAATTAATGGGAAATATGTAAACTGGGCAGTCCTGCTATTTACCATTGCACCGAGGAAATTGGTCCTTGTATGCAACGATACGTCGTAGAGTATAAATTTTGATTTGGCTGTGTAAGCTTTTGATATTTCGCGATGCAACATTTTCGCGAATTAATCCTTAAATTAATTTGGACTTTAATCGACTATACTAGCAATGATCATAATCATGTCAACGTTTATAATCGTCATGATAAATCGTCACCCCGTTTCGATCATGGATTCGGGTCCTTCTAAAATTGATGTAATTTAGATGGTTACATTATAAGCATCCTAAAATTAATTATTTAGATAGGATACTTATAATATCTCGCGAAAATGTTGCGAAATACCAAAAACTTACAGCCAAATCAAATTTGTACTCTACGACGTATCGTTATGCGAGGACTGATTTCCTCGGTGCAATGGTAAATAGCAGGACCGTTTATTTTAAATATTTCCCATTAATTTTATTTGTACGTGCGGTTACTTGCAATATTCTACTCGGTGCATTATTCAAGGATTAACTCGCGAAAATGTTGCACTGCGAAATACTAAAAACTTACAGCCAAATCAAAATGTATACTCTATGACGTATCGTTACATGCGAGGATTGATTTCCTCGGTACAATGGTAAATAGCAGGACCGTCCAGTTTAAATATTTCTCATTAATTTTATTTGTACGGTACGGTTACTTACAATATTTTACTCGGTGCATTATTTAAAGATTAAAACCGAATAAATAGCATTTACTTCACCAATCAATAATTAACCAAATTAAGACTTTAATCGACTATACTAGCAACGATTATAATCGTCGTGACAAATCGTCACCTCGTTTCGACCATGGATTCTGGTTCTTCTAAAATTTATCCAAATTAGATGCTTATGTTATAAGCATTCTATCTGAATAAATAAATTTAGGATGCTTATAATATAAGCATTTAAATTTCTTCAATTTTAGAAGGACCAGAATCCATGGTCGAAATGAGGTGACGATTTGTCACGACGATTATAATCGTTGCTAGTATAGTCGATTAAAGTCTTAATTTGGTTAATTATTGATTGGTGAAGTAAATGCTATTTATTCGGTTTTAATCTTTAAATAATGCACCGAGTAAAATATTGTAATTAACCGCACGTACAGATGAAATTAATAAGAAATATTTAAACTGGACGGTCCTGCTATTTACCATTGCACCGAAAAAATCGGTCCTCGCATGTAACAATACGTCCTAGAGTAAAAATTTTGATTTGGCTGTAATCTATCGGTCTTTTGTGGGCCAACATTTTCGTGTGTTAATCCTTAAATAATACACCGAGTAGAATATTGCAAGTTCTCAAATAATAACCGAACGTATAAATGAAATTAATTAAAAAATAGTTAAACTGGGCGATCCTGCTATTTACCATTGCACCGAGGAAATCAGTCCTCGCATGTAACGATACGTCGTAGAGTACAATTTTGATGTCGCTGTAAGTTTTTGGTATTTTGTGGTGCAACATTTTCGCGAGATATTATAAGTATCCTATCTGAATAATTAAATTTAGGACGCTTATAATATAACCATTTAAATTACATCAATTTTAGAAGGACCCAAATCCATGATCGAAACGGGATGACGATTTATCACGACGATTATAAACGTTGACATGATTATGATCATTGTTAGTATAGTCGATTAAAGTCTTAATTAATTTAAGGATTAACTCGCGAAAATGTTGCACCGCGAAATATCAAAAATTTACAGCCAAATCAAAATTATACTTTACGACGTATCGTTACATACGAGGACGGATTTCCTCGGTACAATGATAAATAGAATGACCGCTTAGTTTAAATATTTCTTAATTAATTTTATCTATAATTAATTTTATCTACGTTCGGTTACTTGAGAACTTGCAATATTTTACTCGATGCATTACACTGTACAGCAAGAAAAAGCACAAGAACGAACCTTGCGGCATTCAATAGTTATTTGGACGCAGAAAACGATCCCGTTTGCCAAATTGCTCTATCACGTAACAATTTTGATATATTTGCAAAAAATGGGTTATTTTAGTGTATTTTGGCATATTATAACTACGATATGTGACGAATTGGAAAAGTTTAATCACGATCAAAATTAAATCATTGGAATAGAAATGCAAGACGTGTTCATTAAAAAGAAAAGTTATTGTAGAATTCACAATTTTCTTTTTATATCATTTTGCAGAAATTGTAGAATTTTACGATAAAGATTAGTGACACACGGAAACTTTTGAGTTTACTGAACTCGCAATAATCTTTACATTATTATATATCGATAGCTTAGAGAAATAGTTAAAATTCTCGCGGTCCTATTAAATTACTAAGCATGAAAAACATCCTTTTTTTATATAATAGTATATATAATGTGTACAAACGATAACTAACTACGAAATACGATGTAAATGGCTATTGCAAGAACATGTATATTGCATTTCACGTTATGTATATTGCTTATAATCAGATTTTTATGTATTTTTTAGTGGTACCGACAATTAACAAATCGTATAAGAAAGCTTAATTTTGATATATCTTTGTATTTTGATTATACATATAGAAAATACTTCCGAAATACAAGTTAGGATGTCGATGTACATCAACGTATACGTATGTACACATCGCTTATGGTTGGTCCCGACATATGTCGAACCATAAAGATATATATATATATATATATATATATATATATATATATATATATACATTGTAATTCGTTACTTCGGTAACTATTTCTTTACTTGCGCACCACGTACCGCGCCTGACTCGTATCGCCGTCTATTAATTTGTTGATATTTTCCACGAGTCTAATAATATATTTGTACATACTTATATATAATTATATAAAATTTTATATAATTTTATATAAGAATCTAGATATAATTATATTAAATTCTATAAAAGAATACATATTTATATATAAATATACATAATTTTATATGTTTATATTGTTTATATATAGTTATATATAATTTTTCTTTCCCGCGTTACCAGATTGTATTGCTCAAAAGATAACTCGAATCTATATACTTTATCTTGTTATATGAGTTTAAACGTACAAATCTAATATTACCAATGATGTGGTTATTAGAATAAACACTTGTAACACTCGATAATGTTGCAAATACGTTATACAGTTTATTCAAGTTTATTGATACAAAAGAAATGTAATGTTCGGAATCTACTTGATGCTCGCAGCCGAATAAGGGCACGTGCGTACACGTGAGCGTACAGAGAAGAAGAGAGCGAGCGCGGCTGGACGACGAACGACAAGAGCGACTGTCGTCGATCAACTCGCGAACCGATTTACATGTCGATAAGTTCGATCAATCGGAATCTCGAGAAAGCGCCATATTCAACACTCCCTCTCGCTTTCTCATCTATAAACAAAAGAATATTCATTAGACATCATATAATCCATACCGATTAACTAAGCTTTTAAATTTTTCTTTAGACAATGCTTTGGTCAGCGGATCAGCCAACTGGTTGTCAGTCGACACATATTGTACATCAATTTCTTCTATTTTGTACATATCACAAGTATAAAAGTACTGTGTATCGATGTGCTTGGTCTCTTTGTTGATTGTGGATTCTTTACCAGAGTGATTGCTCTCTGATTGTCACATCTAATTGGCGTAGGTTGGGTTTGCTGTTGACCAAGGTCTGACATCAGTCTTCTTAACCAGATGACTGCTTTCGTTGTTGCACATAAGGCCACGAATTCTGCTTCCGTAGTTGAAGTTGCAGTTACAGTCTGTTTTCTTGAACTCCATGCCACTGGTCCACCATTCAGGAGTGCTATCCAACCTGTTGTACTACGTCTTGTGTCAATATCGCCAGCCCAATCAGCATCACAATAAACGTTCAGCTCAGTGCAGTTTGAATTTAAATCGAACGCAATTCCTCGATTTGCCGTTCCCTTTAAAAATCTTATCACTCTTTTTACTCCTTGCCAATGCATATTTGTTGGTTTCTCCATATATCTGCTGAGAATTCCCACAATATAAGCAATATCAGGTCTTGTGCAGATCATCAAATACATGAATGAGCCGATTGCTTCTCTGTAAGGAAAAATCCTTTCTCTTGATCCTTCTTCATTTCTTGAAAACTTCATCCCGGGTTCCGCAGGTGTGGATACCGCCGTGCAATCAATGTGATTAAATGTGATTTCGAATTCTCGATGGAGACTGTTTAATAATTTCTTGATAAACAGGATGTTGTTTCCACATATTAGTCCATCATCCACGTACAATGCCAGATAAAGAATACAGTCTTCGCACTTGCAGATAAAGATGCATGGATCAGCTGTGGATTGCACCAGGCCATATTTCAACAGAAATTCAACAATCCTTTTATTCCATTGTCTTGAGGCTTGTTTCAGCCCATACAGACCCTTTTAGTAGCAGGCAGATTCGATCATCTTCTTCAAAACCGTATGGTTGCTCCATGTAAATGTTTTCCTTAAGATCGCCATGAAGGAATGCGGTTTTGACATCGAATTGATAGATCTCTAGATCTAGAGCTGCTGCAATGGCCAACAACATTCTGACAGAATCGTATTTCACCACCGGCGCAAATGTCTCTTTATAGTCGATTCCGTATTTCTGTGAACAACCTCTTGCGACAAGTCTTGCCTTAAATTTATCGATCTCACCATTAGCCTTGTACTTCTTCTTGAAGATCCAGCGGTTTGTTATTACATGTTTGTCTTTACTTCGTGGAACTAGTATCCAGGTTTCATTCTTCTCCAATGAGTCAATTTCTTCATTTATTGCTGCCAACCATTTTGTTGAATCCTCACTTTTCATGGCATCTTCTAGACTTGTGGGCTCCATCTCAGCCACACAGACTTCAGCCATTATCACCGTTTCGTCAAATTCATTCTCATTTGATCTTGAACCTTTTCTTGTATTGTATGGACTTCGAGGAATGGGCAACTTCGGATTTCTATATTTCTTCTTGAGTCCTTCAGTCGCTTCTGGTTGATCAATTTCATCTTTAGATGTCTCGTCGTCTTCATCGTCTATGACTTTAGTCTCAGTTATCTCGTGCAGTCCGTCCTGATTTTCGTTGAATATCACATCTCTTCTGATTAATATTTTCCTTCCTGCTGGATCATAGATCCTATACGCCTTGTTGTCATCGCTGTAACCAACCATCTGACATTTTATTGAATTCTTCTCCCATTTTGTCCGTTGATCCTTTGGGATGTGAACATATACCTCACTTCCAAAAACTCTGAGATGTTTCAACTGAAGGCTTTGATCCAAAAAATTTTTCATAGGAATGTGACTCCACCAATCGTCTCTGATGCTGTTCGATTTTTCAGATATACTGCTGTATACGTTGCTTCTGCCCACAGATGTAAAGGTAGTTGCCTCTCATGTAACATGGCCTTGGCACTTTCAATAATCGTTCTATTTTGTCTTTCTATAAAACCATTCTGCTCTAGGCGCTCTTGGAGTTGAAAGCTCGTGTTTGATCCCTTTGTTCAACAAGAAACGACTTACAGATTTATTGCAAAATTCTCGGCCACCATCAGATCTAAGTCTTTTAATTTCAGTGACCATCAGCCTTAACCTCAGCATAGAACTTCATGAGGTTGTCCAGCACATCAGTTTTGTCCTTTTAAAAAGTAGACGTAACAGTATCTGGAAAAATCATCCTTTAGTAACATAAAATAATTGGCACCACCTAACGACGGCGTGCTCATTTTACCGCATAGATCAACATGGAAAGTCTCACCAGCAGTGTTTGCTCGTCTTGCTCCTGACTTTGGAAAACTCAGACGATGTTGCTTACCATAAGCACACCCCTTACAAAATGGATTCTTTTCCGATGTTTCTTCGATCTTGAGGTCATCAACAACTCCTTTGTTGCTCATTTCTTGAAGTGTTCTGAAATTCACATGGCCCATGCGTTCATGCCATAACATAACCCAGGTAGCAAGCACTCGTCATTTTGACGTCAAATACTAGTCATGTTTGTACAAATGACGTCAAATGACCAAAAAGTGACCATGTCTTTAAAAATGACATTATACTGACGTCATTCCATAACGTCATTATGACGTTATTTCTGACTATTTTTAGTCATTTTTGGTCTATGACATCGGCGACTAATAATGGACGTCTATAAGACGTCATTTCTTAGACCATCTGAAGACGTCATTTTAAAGACGTCTTAAAGTCATCCAAATAAGGTCTTTTTGTAATATAACTATTTTTACTTCTTAATATTGTATAATAAAGTAATAATAAAATAAAAATCACAAAATTAACTACACTATGTTTGTTTCGCAACTTTATGATTGAAGTGGCGAATTTATGGTATATAAGTGGATGTAGTTGCGTGATTATATAGTTTTATGATAACCATTTCATGCAGTGTTATAGCTATCAAGAAGATTATCATTACAAGATCTTTGAACACTTTAAAGATGTACCTGTTATAGACAAGTACAGTTAATAAGGAAGCATCAGGGTGAGAAGATCGTCACTGTCCACTGGATCATCGAAGTCAAGCAACACGGGCGCGGTACTGTACTAGGATGGGTGACCGCCTTGAGAGCGACTATACGCACATGGCATGTAACGAAAACAGTTTAAAAAAAATTTTTTTTTCTTAGATAAAGAAAAAGAACATATTTTTATAAACGTTTATCAAGTAGATTTAATATTTTAACATTTTAATTTTATAAAAAACATTCCTAGAAACCGGTGTGTCGTACAATGGACCTATTTTTGCCGTCAATAAGACGTCAGAAAATGACGTCAATTGTCTGTGACATTAGACCGTCATTTTAACGTCATTATGCCGTCAGTTAGTGACGTCAGGAATGGTCAGTAAAGGACCAAAATTTGACGTCAAAATGACGAGTGCTTGCTACCTGGGAAGCGATCCAGAAAATGCCATGTTCAATTCGCTGGTCTTGACGGTTCTCAAATTCATTTTGTAAAGCCTGTTGTCGTTGACTCCGTCAGCAATAACAACGTTTTCCTTTACAAAACTGACTCGCTGACCACCTTCTTCAAAAATGACCTTCATACCTTTTTCAGTGGATCTAGAAACAGATATGAAATTTCGACCAAGATCTGGAACAAAAAGAACGTCTTTAATAATATGTATAGGACTTGATCGTTTCGAGTTTGTCATTTGCACTTCAATGTCTCCAGTCCCTCTCACAGATAGTGTTCGTCCGTCTCCAACTTTCACTGGATATTTGTCCTTTGGAATCGGCACAAAAACTTTTAAACCACTCCCTCTGGAACGACATGTGATCAGTGGCTCCTGAATCTGCATACCAGAGATCTTCAACCTTGCCTTGTGACATTCGAGATTGCAAGACGAAAAGATGTGACTTATCCTCAGCTGATGTTGTCTGTCGATCAACTTGGCTTTTATTTGTTTCCATCATCAAGGAATGTCGATCTTGTTTATTTTGTTTATTTTCCCCTCCTTGTTTATTTTGTTGGTCTCTTTGCCGCTTGAAACATTCTCTAGCCCAATGTCCTAATTTATGACAATAGTTACATTTACCGGTTCGTTTCAATTTACCTTCTTTGTTTGACTCTGTGTTGTTTCTTCTCCCTCTCGTCTTACTGCTACTAGCAGTATAGGCAGCTCCCACCGCAGTCTTGTTATCCCCACCACTCTGTCTGAGATTGATGAGCGACTCTTCGTTGACTAAGTGATCCGTTAAGCGTTCAATGTTTTGCTTCGCTCGAGGCACTGCATACCACGCTGTCCTCACGTGATCGAATTTGGCGGGCAGGCTGCTCAGAATCTTTGCAATCACCATCGGTGCTTTCTGCTCGAGATCCATATCTTTCAGCCTTTGCGCCAGAGATGTTACTTTGGCGATGTAATCAACCATGCTTTCCTCTTCTTCCATTTTACTATTTATGAATTTTTCTAATAGTACCTGCGCAGATTGTTCACTCCTTTCCGAGTGGACAGTCTTCAACCTCGACCACATTTGAGCAGCGGTCGTACAGTCAGTCAGGTGCTTAAGTTCTAATTCAAGGCCCCTCATAATAAATGCCTGGGCTGCTGCGTCTTCATCATCCCAAGCTTGCGCGTTCGTAGCTGGCCTTGGTTTAGTGCCCAAGATATACGGCTTAAGTTTATTTTCAGTCATGTAGATTTCCATTTGTCGTCGCCATAGTTGGTAGTTCTGCCCGTTGAAACGATGGATTTGATACACTCTTGATTCGGCCATTTTCGATCTTGGCAAAGCTGGCACTTGTATTTCAATCACAGAGTCGTCTTCTCCAACGTCCAGAAATTCTTCTGTAGTTTGATCCAACAATGTTTGATCGTCAAATGCAGAATCTTCAACTTCACTATTTTCTGTCACAATGTCCTCTTTATCCATGAAGCGTACTTACAACACGATACACATTTATCGAGCACGTGTCTGGGCCCATAACCTGATGTGGTTATTAGAATAAACACTTGTAACACTCGATAATGTTGCAAATACGTTATACAGTTTATTCAAGTTTATTGATACAAAAGAAATGTAATGTTCGGAATCTACTTGATGCTCGCAGCCGAATAAGGGCACGTGCGTACACGTGAGCGTACAGAGAAGAAGAGAGCGAGCGCGGCTGGACGACGAACGACAAGAGCGACTGTCGTCGATCAACTCGCGAACCGATTTACATGTCGATAGCAGTGATGCCACAAATCGGCCTCCGTCGCATACGCACACAAGTCTCGTGCCCTGTCGGTGTGTCGGGCAACGTCGGGCAATTAGAAAGAGACGGATATATGATTTTCTGTCTCCTTCGCTCTTGCAGAAACCGAGTCGCGCGACGCGCGGCGATCCGACGCGACGTTTCAGTCGGTAACTCTTCCGTAGGGTAAGGCGTGCGTGTAATATTGTATCATAGTCGATAATTGTATTTATTTAACATTATATATAAAAATTTAAATAATTGTTGTTAATCTTTATAGAAAAAATATTAACCATCCGCAATTAGCAATATCCGTTATATACATGTATCCAAGAATGTAGGTATTTTTAAATTATTTATTAAAAAATATTAATAAATCAGAAACACTGCTCATTCTACCTTTTTACACTCAATCCCCCCTCTCCATCTCCATACCCTTCGAAATACGTCTCATTCCATTTCTAATATAGCTCTATAGAATTATAAAAATAATGAAATCCACTCTTGGCCAACGTGTACGTTTTTTTTAAATAATATTTTGTAATAAATGTGTTATTAATGTATATATATTTAAAATTTTCTTAACAAAAATAAAGGCAAAATTTAAATAATTTTATTTTTAATTCAGATCGATATTTTTATCGTATTTATATTTCACGAATGTACGACGTACATGTTGTTGCTCGACAGAAACCGCGAGAAGGTGGTGGTCTCTTCCGTCATGAGGAAAATTTAAACAATTGTTATTAATTAATAAAAATATATACATAGAAAATAACATTTTAATGCATACAATTATAATGCATATATTGTCTAAGAATATATTTATGTATTAATATTATTACAATATTAAACAAGCAATTGTTTATATTTCCTAACTAGGCGTCTTATAAGTATGTACAGTAGAAAAAGGAAAGCTGCAGACGAAGGACCAGCAACTTCGTCAGCACTATACAAAGTTAGTGAACTTTAATCCCTTTATAATACCCTTAAATAATAGGGTATTATAATAGGATATATTTATAATTAAACAACTAGCAATATACCTACATACATCTTTATTAATCAATCAGGTAATCTGTAATGTCACATATGCGGCGATTTTGGAAACATTCCTCGATCCATTTACATTACAAAATATATAACTTGTGTATACATATAAGAAATATAATTGCAACATATTTTCCCGTCCCACTTAACACAGACTGCGGACTGTCGGATATAAAAATGTCAAGTATCCGGTGTGGTTAAAAAATATGTTGCAAAGCACATAGATGCTTCACCCAACTTGCAACATATATAACACACATCATTCACACATTACAATTAAATACAATGACCAGAAAACAACAGAGATAAAATACAATTTATTTACCATGGATCGCTATGTATTTATTTTTTGCACGTAATAATCCGAGCAAAATAAATTATTTCTCATATATTTGCTGTTTCCAAAAAATTATGTATAATATTTCAGACTTTGCGGTGTTTCATCGCAGTGAATAAATTGTACTATCACTAGGTGTTGTTCTTGGTTTAGAATAAGACGTTTCCTGAATTAAATCTAGCCAGCCCATGATTGACACCTCTGGCATTTCATTTTGTCAATACCGTCAGAATTGACGCTTTTGACATTTTACAGTAGTCAGCTCACGATCAACGCCTCTGACACTGAATTAAAATTAGTTAGCCCACGATTAACGCCTCTGAAACTTATTAAATCTAGCCAGCCCATGATTGACACCTCTGGCATTTCATTTTGTCAATACCGTCAGAATTGACGCTTTTGACATTTTACAGTAGTCAGCTCACGATCAACGCCTCTGACACTGAATTAAAATTAGCTAGCCCACGATTAACGCCTCTGAAACTTATTAAATCTAGCCAGCCCATGATTGACACCTCTGGCATTTCATTTTGTCAATACCGTCAGAATTGACGCTTTTGACATTTTACAGTAATCAGCTCACGATCAACGCCTCTGACACTGAATTAAAATTAGCTAGCCCACGATTAACGCCTCTGAAACTTATTAAATCTAGCCAGCTCATGATTGACACCTCTGGCATTTCATTTTGTCAATACCGTCAGAATTGACGCTTTTGACATTTTACAGTAGTCAGCTCACGATCAACGCCTCTGACACTGAATTAAAATTAGCTAGCCCACGATTAACGCCTCTGAAACTAATTACATCTAGCCAGCCCATGATTGACACTTCTGGCATTTCATTTTGTCAATACCGTTAGAATTGACGCTTGTGACATTTTATTAACAGTAGTCAGCTCACGATCAACGCTTCTGACACTGAATTAAAATTAGCCAGACGAAGGACCAGCAACTTCGCCAGCACTATATAAAGTTAGTGAACTTTTTGGCGGTTTAGGGCAAGCTGTATATAATATTTTAGATGACATCCGAGACAAATGTTGTTTTGTTACGGTCATGGTTACAGCTGTTTCACCCCTCGCCTTCAATGCTGATTTTATCACGCAAGTGGCATTTACACTGGCCGAAGACAGTTTATTGCGTTTTTTGCATTTCAAATCAGTTAAAATTGAAAACGTTCTCTCCGGGTCTGCATTTGAATGGGGAAGTGATCTAACAGCGCTAAGAACATTTCTTAAAGTGGGATATCTGTACATATCATTCGGTAAGCGGCGCTGCAAGATTTCTTTCCACATATTATCAAAATTTAATTTTAATAAATTTTGTTTTTCTTGTTGAGAAAAAATCTGTAGACAATGCAAACCACTCTGTTCTTAACAATTCTTCATTGAAGCCACCGAGAGTTCTCGCAACGGAACAAACATGCTGCAGCGATAATTCTCTATTGTCATCGAATAACGACATTGATGCCTCAAAAACTTGTAATCTTCTTAAGAAATCATCGGAAATAGGCAATCTTTTTCGTATTTCCTCCGCAGCAGTGATATAAACTTGTAAACAATTTCGTCGAATAATTGTAACTATTTCTACATGACCTTGCATCGTTAGATCGTTAAGATATTCTTCACATTCAGATCCAACGCAAATTTCATTTATATCTTTTTGAATTTCTGAATGTGAAAAAATTATTGTGGTACCTATGTCTTGTAAAAACTCTGTTTTTACGAAGTTGTGGCAGACTTGGTAGAGAAAGTTAACAGATTTTAACTGCAATAAATGAATTTTTGTGTCTTTTGATTGGAAATATGCATTAAACGCATTAAACATATTTAAAACATATTTGAGGAAAAAAAAATATGCCTTTATTTCTAAGTTATCCATCATAGACAGAAGATGTTCTCCAGATTTTGTTTTATCGCTCACAACAGTTTCCTGCAGAAAATGATGTATAATGTCCCATAATTCGATAAGTCTTTCCACACATTTGTGATGAGACAACCAGCGTGTTTCACTTAATTTTAAAATTTTGCAATGCTTTACTTGAAAGCAATCGCAAAATTCGCGAAAAACTGCCGAACGTTTCGGACTGTTGTTTAAATATTTAGCTACTTTTTTAAGAAAATCGTCGCAAAATGACGGTATTTTGTCACATGCAGCGTGCGCAGCTAATGCAGCCGAATGGCATGGACATGGAAGTGTTAACACATGTTTACACATCTGTTCTAGTTTCGTCTTAAATGACATATTTTTTCCTGTCATTACAGATGCATTGTCACAAGACAGGGCAATAATATTTGAGAAAGGAATCTGTAAATTTAACATTTCACACTTGAATGCATGGAACAACTTTTCAGCACTAGAATCTCTCGCATCAATATTGATCAATTTGACTAATTGTGAGCGAACATCTAATGTCTCAGGATCAATGTATCGAACGAAAAAGGTCATCCATTTTTCGTTACAGATATCGGAAGTTTCATCTACAAAAATAGAGAATTTTGTTCTCTGAAGATTGTTAACGACATTTTCACTTTCAACCGGATATAAAACATTTGTAATTATGTTTTTACATTTAGTTCGACCCATGCTCATGCTTTTTACCACAGGATCTGGTGTTATGTGTTGAAATAATTTAAGAATTTCATCTGCCGTCTGATAGGGTATATTTCTTTCTGCCATTAAAGCGGCAAATAATATTTGCGATGTTTTTGAACGCTCATCAAACGACAAAAGAGATTCTTTATCTTGCATATTAAAATCATCATTTGATTTGTTCGCTTCAATACCTATCGTTTTTTGGCATAAATTTAAATGACTTTCAGATTCTGCGTGCCGACGAATATGCGATAAATGGGCATCAAAAGATTTATCGCAAATTGCACACAAACATCTACTGCTATCATGTGGAACCTCACGTACCCATAATTTAAAATTGTCAATATCTAGCCATTTGTTATTAAACATTGACTTCTTCGATGTATCTTTTACAGGTATGTCATCATTATTAGATAATGATACATTCCTTTTCAAGTTTTCTTGGTGACACGCAGAATTTGCATGTCTGGAAACATGTGCTGCATTGCACGAAAAATTTTCTTTGCACACAGTGCAATGATAAAGACTTTCGTCGTGTGATACTTTACGTATCCAATACTTGTAACGCTCATTACTAAGCCAAGCTTCTACGAAACTTCGCTTAGGTTTTTTGGGCAATTCATCACACATCTCCATATCAGAAAAAAGCAAAGCGAAAGAATTAAATGGAAGAAAGATAAAAATAAAAAAGTAAAACAAAATGTATGTGTTGTGTGTGTGTTGCAAATAGAGATCAGGACTCTGTGGTTCGTCACTTCCACAGTATTTTATGACCCTCTCTATCTGCGTGTGTGTACGTACGGACAAATAAAGGTAAATAAATACGAAAAAAATGACAAAAAGAGAATGATAACTGCTACAGTAACCTTAATAATCCTTCTTCTTCTTCTTCTTCTTCTTCTTCTTCTTCTTCTTCTTCTTCTTCTTCTGCGATGGTCTTCGAGCAATGCTGCTCCAAAAACGGCCAGGACGAACCACTTGTCGAATCGGGCCGAACTCCGCCTGTCAATGACACGTAAGGGCACGGGCGACGCCACGACGCTTATTGAAAGAATCGCGACCTCCGAGAAACAATTGCGTGGGAATTAACTGCGTGATAATGCAGTTCAAAGATGCAGAATCGATAAATAAGTCAGCTGTCATAATGCAATTATCGACACATTACATGAAAATCGCGTGATTCACATCCCGATATCAAAACCATAGGGCCGGTATCACAGTCTCCGATTAACGTGATCCTTCGATTAAAACTCACTCTGCATCTCTTTCTAACTATCCCCCTAGAAAGAGACGAAGAGTGAGTTTAATCGGAGAATCACGTTAATCGGAGACTGTGATACCGACCCATATTATTACGTAAATCTTTATCAATCTCCCAGTGTGCGCATGAGATGTATTTTACATTCCAGGAACTCGATTCTTGAATTCGTTCGCAAGAGAAACGTATGCACAAATTCAACTTTTGCAGGAAAGTGACAAGTTGATTGGCTATTAAATGACTTTTAACCAATCAACTTGCAAGATTTCTATAAAAGCAAAATTTGCGCGTTTTTCTTGCGAATGAATTCAAGAATCGAGTCCCCAGGCTTCCTTTTTCTACATCTCACATAGAAACAAATTTCAATGAAAAAAATCATGTTTTACAAAAAAACAACATTAAAAATAAAGTTTCAATGTATTAATATACTTTAAGATGTGTGCAACCAATATTAAACAAAAAATATTTTTTGATTTAATACTTACAGTATTAATAATGTAGAACGCAATTTACAATCCACGCGCCCTTTTATGTTTCAAAATTCAACTTCCGATATATTGCAATGCGTATCGCGAAGAAAATTATCAGTAAGATAATTGATTGCGTTAAAAATGGTTATTTTTCAGGAAGAGAATTATTTGATAAGGTACTCTCTTATTTGAAAAGGTACAGTTTCGTGGGAAAGGTTTTAACCATTTGTAAAAGCGCTTTTCAAAAGATTTGCTCTTTAAAGTGCTATTTTTAAATTGCTCAATTCTTTCTTGCACTGATTACAGCGATGAAAAACGTGACATTTGTTGGTGAGATGAAAGCATTTCCTAATTTTTCGGAATAACATAACATATATTAAAAAGTAACGAAAATAATTGTCGCAGCAAACATACAGCTTAACT
>JASTWP010003462.1:0-23541 GCA_030770255.1 Temnothorax ravouxi
AAACACGAATAATTGGATGTTTCGTATGATTAGTAACTTTGCCTCGCTGTTGCCTTTTACAGCCTTGTTACAATTATATTTTCACTGCGATATAAAACAAAATAATAATTTTCCAATTAATTTATCACTGATATACTATCGCAGATATAAGAAAAATATATCGTTTAACATATGCACGATATAGCAAGCTCAATTGACATCGATGATGCCAGTGAGTACCTGCTGTCGCAAGTTCGCGTGTGAATTGAGTCCGTAGGCTGATTACGCGTCGATTATGCTAATCTCTCTTGCATGAAATCGCATGTCGCACGCATTGTCGCAAGAATACAATTATTTCCATCCCCGCTCCATGTTTCTCGATAATGATTTGTTAATGCACGGTTGCTTCGAGATTCTTCATCGTATCGACCGGAGGGCGGAGGGATGAATATAAATTAAAGGAGGGGGGAAAAAGGATAGAGCGAGCGGCCGGAAACTTGGTGATTCTCAATTTTCCATAGCTTATAGAGAGTAGCGGCCAAAGACACCTGGGTACCTTCGGTAAACGGTGAAAACTTTCCCGAACTTTCGCTCGAGAACAATCGAGATGCATAATATTCACGTTAGTGAATATACGGATAGAACGTTCCCAAGATGCACGAAAAGAAGGCGAAGAATGTAAACTCGGAAAATCGTGTGGAATTTATCGAGCAAGATTTCACGTTATTCGCCATGAGCAACGCTGGAAATGAAAAAGAAGGACACTCGATACCAAATCCGTTATACATCGTGACGAAGCAATTCTGCGCGTACATTTTATCGAGGTGATTCGTTATATGCACCGTGTTTCCGCGTTGCGGCGCTGGCGCTGGCGCTGCGTCAAAGTAAGCGCTACCCGTCCAAGAAGTATGCAACAACTACTTGACACATTGTATCCCGTCTCCTGGGTCTTAACGTCAAACAAGTTCGTCCTGATTTTGGCTCCCTAAAGTGGACAGAAAGAGAGAGAGAGAGAGAGAGAGAGAGAGAGAGAGAAAGAGGGAAGGGAGTAAACCCTCGGTAGGTACTTTAGCGAGCTCCGTGTGAGACTTACAACTTACAACGGACATTCTTCGTGTTTATGCTCTGCGTTCGCCTCCTTGTGTTTCCTCGATCTTGCCGGATCTTGCCTCGCGTTTTAGCACACCTACCTTCCGTTTTTATCATCTCTTGCCGCACTATTACGCTTTATATTGACGTTATTATGTCACTGAGCGCGGTTTACGTGTGAGGCGCCGTGTAAGTCTCGTGACGCTATTTTTCCCCGAAACGCATATCCCGCGACTTCCATTCTGACGCGAGAGAAACACGTCAAATAACAGCGTAGAGGCGTCCTAGGCGACGCTGGCGCGACCGTAACTCACGATTCCGCGAGGATTCGCGCATCGGAGCCGGTGAGATCCCTTCGTAATACCCTGGAGGATCGAAGGCGAGAAGGAAATATATGTGTAAACCATATGTGGGACAGTCGGGCACGCAGTGTCAGAGGATTTGAACGCTAGCCTCGTATGTTATTTTGGGTTCTTTCTTCTCCTCGTTCCTGTTCTCTCTCTTTCCTGGGCCTTCTTTTGGTTCGATTTCGTCTCCAGATGCTCCCAGCTTCTCGTCTTCCGCAATAAACATGGTCGGTCAATACTCAAGCGAAATATAAGGTACAATCAAGATGAGGAATCAAGGAAAATGTAATTTTATGATACGCGAAGAGCAAAAAAGTAGTGTCGTGTCCCATTGTGTAAAAAGTCGAGCTCAACAACTAAACTTCGCGTAGTATTTAACGCTTCTTGTAAAACAAGCGACGGAACTTCGCTTAACGATCACCTGATGGTCGGCCCCAATCTTCAACAAGATATCGCGGCGATCATATTACGGTGGAGACAATTTTGCTACGTATATACTGCGGACATTGCGAAAATGTTCCGCCAAATTTTGATACATCCGGATGATGCTAACTTTCAACGAATCGTTTGGCGTCCGCGGAACAGCCTACTGATTCTACTTTACTGTCTACTCACGGTCACATACGGACAAGCGCCGTCTCCATTTCTCGCGAAACGTACTCTACGTCAATTAGGACTGGACGAGGGCAATGCCTTTCCAGCAGCTCTCCACATATTAGAAGAACAAATCTACGTTGATGATGTCCTCTTCGGAGAAGACGATATCGCGACTCTAAAAAAAACCCGCGAGCAGCTCATAGCTTTAATGAAACGAGGAGGATTTCCCCTCCATAAATGGTCAGCGAATTTCACAGAACTTTTACAGATATCCCCGCGGATCAATGCGAATCCTCTGATCGTAACCTCAGAGAGGACGACACTCTCAAAGTATTAGACTTGTCTTGGTCGCAACGCGAAGACTCATTTCGTTTTCTGACAACTCAATGCTCACCAACGGTGCACACGAAACGCTCCATTTTGTCGTTTATCGCGAGGCTCTATGACCCCCTTGGATGGGCATCTCCCGTCGTCATTGCTGCTAAAATTCTAATGCAGGAGCTCTGGTTACGAAAACTTGAATGGGATACTCCGATTCCGGACGATCTATTGACGCGTTGGACCGATTACAGCACCGATCTGTGGAAGATTAACGATGTGCGCATTCCTCGATGGACCGGAATGCATCGAAACATGATCGGAGTAGAACTTCACGGGTTCGCTGACGCTTCCTCCAGAGCTTATGCTGCCGTCGTTTATCTCAGAGTCCCGCATAGTAATTCGAACATACAGATCAGTCTTCTTGCGGCAAAGACGAAGGTCGCCCCATTAAAGACGGTCAGCGTTCCTAGACTCGAGCTCAACGCCGTTGTTCTGTTAATCAGATTATTGGAATGGGTCAAAACTTCTTTGAAATTCGAAGGAGTCCCTCTGTTTGGATGGACGGATTCGAACATTGTGTTAGCGTGGATCCGTCAACATCCATCCAGATGGAATTTAGTAGATAATATTTTGAGAGACCTGCCTCGGGAGCTCCGAGGGTGGAGCGGGGCGGGGAGGACTCCGGGGCAAGGGGGGAGCGAGCGGGGGGGACTCAAGGCGAGGGATGAGCGGGGCGGGGGGGGCCCCGGGGCGAGGGGGAAGCGGGCAAGGGGGGACCCAGGGGCGAGGGGGAAGCGGTGGCGGGGGGGGGGAAATCGGTGAGCGCGTCGGGACATGTTGTTTATTAAATATTGATAAACATATCGTTGACAAGGGATACCGCCGCCGTTCGGCTGAGGGGGGAGAGATATCCGCGTTCTAGGCCGAGGAGGAGGAGGGGGGTAAGTGTCCGCGTTCTACGCCGAGGGTGGTCCAGGGGGAGAAGGGGGTAATTTTTTCGGCGCGGGGGTATTACAAAGGCTAACGGGCGCCGTTCGGCTGCTGGAATTTTATCGGTGAATATAAACAAAACAGTGAGTTAGACACTTGACTCTGCAATGATCTCACCCTTCTAGAACATGCGAGCCGCCATTCGGTTACGGCGTCTCACTACAAAAGCGAGCGTTGATGGTCCGACGACGGTTTAAAGATAAAATAGCCGAGGTAAACAATTGATAAAATTTGTCACCGATGATGATTTAACCGTTGCGGAGTCCTCTTCATGTTTTTTTCTAGGAAGAGCCGCTGCCGATTACGATTTAACCGTCGCGGCGGTATTCGGTTACGGCGCGGCATATTACAAAAAGCGAGTGCCGATGTCCGGCTGCTGGAATGTATAAACAAAATATGTCTAACGATAATTATACAAACGCATAGCATCCATTGTCGCCAGGATGATTACGGATCAACATCTTGCGGATCAGTCTTCGGCTAGTTTTCGCGGCGCAAACGTTCATATTCGAGGGTGAAGGTTTTTGTGTCAAGTATTGTCGGCACGTAATAATTGGGAGGATAATCACTTTAATGTCCCCTACTTCAGTCTTACTCATTTGATGTCTGCGCTCTATCACATTCAACGTGGCAAACGATATTGTTCAGCGTGCGATCGAGTCACATGCAAATGCTCTATCAAAGAATGTGACGTGATCTAAAAAAAACATGGAACATCCCAATGAAACGGAACGCGACCTGGTGGAACGATCCAACGAAATCGCTTCTTTGGGCGAATATTTTGCATGGGAACAGCGATGCGAGGAATTTATTGAGCAGCTCGAAGGAGACTGTCGTTCCAAACGTCCGCGGTTCTCATCAAACGACTTTCATACTGTCGGAAACAGACAATCTTTAGTGGCAAGAATCGCGCGACTCGAAGGTGCGAAGATTCTATTACAGAGACGGTTCGTACATATCGGTGGTGAGTACGCGGCGGGTAGTAGTAGCGGTAACAAAAACACGGAAAGACTCGTGTGGCGAGAGATTGATGCCGCGTTCGAAAGCCGTGTATTGACCGGTGCAGTGATAAATACCAATTACATCAAACCGCGACAATTTCTCGAAGATGCTAGAGACATCGTGCTCGATCATGTGCAAAACGTCATACAAAGACACGCAAGTGTAAAGATAAACACTGTGTTCAACGGCGAGTTTGTGACGAGTGACAAACGTGCGAACAAAAGTGTCAGCACGGGAAACCGTGAACTCTTTCGTGCGATGGATCTGCGCGAGTGGTACGAGCGACACGTTATCGAGCCTACTTTATCGCGTCTCGAAGAGTTTCAGGAACGCGACAGCGGGTGGGCGTTGTCGCGTATACTTAATTTGACTGTGAACGTAAACAAGTACAATCCATTGTACGCGGGATGTTACATCAATTTACCGCAAGAAATTAAATTGAAGAAAGCGGTGATCAACGTGCAGTCTATGGACAATGCATGCTTCGCGTGGTCAGTGGTCGCCGCGCTGTATCCTGTCAAGGTCAATAATAATCGGGAATCTTCGTACCCTGATTACAAAAATATATTAAATTTACAAGGCATTGAGTTTCCAATGACTTTGAAACAAATTAAAATTTTTGAAAATCACAACAATATATCCATCAATGTGTATGCCATCGAGGGAGAGAAGACGCAGAACGTTCTCCCGATACGGCTCACCGACCGGAAGAGAGATAAGCACGTCAATTTGCTGTACGTGCAAGACCCGCGAGACGACAACGTGGGACATTTCGCGTGGATAAAGAACCTATTGCGTCTCGTTAGCTCGCAATTGAGCAGGCATAATGGTCGGAAATACTTTTGCGATCGGTGAGTACCTATACTCTTTTTTAATAAAATTATAAAATATTTTTAATATAAAAATTAAAAAATGTGTTTTTCTTTTTGCAGTTGTTTACATTATTTTAGATCGAGCGAGAAATTGGAAGCCCACGGAGTAGACTGCCGAGAGATAAACAACTGTGCCATCCGACTACCGAGCGAGGACGACAAGTGGCTGAGTTTCAAGAATCACAGCAGGAAGGAACGACTTCCATATGTCGTATACGCCGACCTAAAATGTACCCTCGAGAAGGCGAATGCGGATCCGACAACGTCCACGTTCAAATCTCAACATCATCGGGTATTTAGCATAGGATATTACGTGCGGTGCTCGTACGACGACTCGTTATCCGCGTATCGGTTTCGTCGCGATAAGGATTGCGTCGCGTGGTTCACCGAGGAACTAAGACGTTTAGCACACGATGTAAAGACTATCTTATCCGGTAATGTTTGCATGACGGAATTAACGCGAGACGAGCGGGAGATATTTCACAGCGCGACGCATTGCCACATTTGCGAAAAACCGTTTAAGCCAGACGACGTGCAAGTACGCGATCATTGTCATCTGACCGGTCGTTATAGAGGTCCCGCGCATTCCAACTGTAATCTAAATTACACAGATTCGCATTACATTCCAATAATTTTTCATAATTTATCGGGTTACGACGCGCATTTTATTATCATGGAAATAGCTACGGCGTACGAAGGACACGTAGACTTACTTCCAATCACGAAAAAAAAATACATTTCATTTACAAAGAACGTTAAAAGCACTGAAGATAAAGACAAAAGAAATTGCATCAAATTAAGATTCATTGACTCGTACAAATTTCTTAGCACGAGCCTCGATAAATTAGCATTTTTTCTATGCGGAGATAAGTTAAAAATTGTACGTTCACAATTTTCACAATTATCGACCGAGGATTTTGATCTTTTGACGCGAAAAGGCGTATTTCCGTACGAATACGTGGATTGGGTGGACAAGCTGGACGACACGTGTTTACCACCGCGCGAATCGTTTTACAGTTTTTTGACCGGTGACACCGTATCCGAGAGCGATTACGAGCACGCCGCGAACGTCTGGCGACGGTTCTCCGTTCGAACCTTGGGCGAATACAGCGATCTGTATTTGAAGACCGATGTCTTGTTATTGGCCGACGTTTTTGAAAATTTCCGCGACAGTTGTATAGCGAGTTACGGACTCGATCCCGCGTACTACTACACTTTGCCAGGTTTCACATGGGACGCCATGTTGAAGCATACTCGCGTAAATTTCGAACTGCTCACAGACATTGACATGGTCATGTTCATCGAACGCGGTATACGCGGCGGTTTGAGTCAATGTTCCGGCAGATACGCGCTGGCTAATAACAAGTACATGCAATCTTACGATCGGTCAAAACCGACGTCATACCTGATGTATTTCGATGTAAACAACTTGTACGGCTGGGCGATGTGTCAGCCACTGCCCTACGCAGATTTTCGATGGGTCAAAGACGTCTCAAATTTCGAGTTTAGCGCGATCGCTTTGGACTCGCCCAAGGGTTACATTCTCAAAGTCGATCTCGAGTATCCGCAGCATAAACACGACGCACACGTCGACCTACCGTTCTGTCCGACGCGCGATAAACCGCCAGGCAAACGGCAGGAAAAACTTCTCGCCACGCTGTACGATAAAAAGCGTTACGTCATACATTACCGCAACCTACAGCAGTGCACGCGCCACGGCTTTCGCGTCACAAAGATACATCGCGTATTGCAATTTGCTCAATCTCCGTAGCTCCGCACTTACATCGAACTTAATACAAAATTTAGAACATTGGCCAAAAATGAGTTTGAGAAAAATTTATATAAATTGATGAACAACGCGGTATTTGGGAAAACTATGGAGAATGTACGCAATCACGTTGATGTAAAATTACTGACAAAATGGAACGGTAGATACGGCGCGGAGGCAATGATCGCGCGACCAAATTTTCATAGCAGGAGCGTGTTTTCGGAAAATCTGATAGCCGTCGAACTGCGAAAACTTGAAGTTAAATTTAACAAACCTATTTACGTCGGCATGTGCATTCTCGACGTATCAAAAGTTTGTTTGTACGAATTTCATTACGAGTACATGTCTCCCCTGTATGAAGACATGTGTAGAATTATGTACACCGATACGGACAGTCTGATATATCACGTAAAGTGCGAGGATGTGTACAGGGACATGAAACGCGATATCGCTAGATTCGACACGAGCGATTACGCGATCGACAACCCGTACGGTATAACGCTCGAGAACAAGAAGGTGCCGGGCTTGATGAAAGATGAAAACAACGGTGCGATCATGACCGAATTCGTCGGACTCAGGGCGAAAATGTACGCGTTGAGGGTGGATGGTAAGAAAGACTGTAAAAAAGCAAAAGGTGTCAAGAGCAACGTCGTAGCGCGTACTATAACGTTCGACGATTACACGAGATGTCTGCGAGACGAAATTGAAATGACGCGGCAGCAGTCCTGTATACGATCGAAGTTGCACGAGGTGTACACCGTGTCCGAAACAAAAATTGCTCTGAGTCCGTACGATGATAAGCAATACGTTATACCCGATTCGACCGATACGTTACCGTGGGGATATTACCGAATACCTTTGTAACGTATGTATGCATGTATGTATGTATGTAATAGTATAACGTATGAAGTAGTATATGTATGTAACGTAATATATAATGTAGTAGTATAACGTATGTATGTCGTATAACGTATGAATGTACGAATGTATGAATGTAGTATAACGTATTGTGAGTATTATATTACAGTATTGGAAAGAATATTAATAAAGATATTACACATGTGTATTTCATTTTTTTTACGTACTTTATATGTATTTCATATTTCAAACATTTACATGTATTACATATTGCATATTTTTATGTTATGAATAAAAAAGTTTGCCTAAAATTAAATAACATTATCCTTGGATATCCATGAGTTGTGCGATCCATCGAATCCTAACCACTTTACATAAACCTCATCACCCCTCTTGCGCAGTACTCCACGAGATACATGTCCGGATAAGTCGCGCGATGCAACTCGTGCTCGTAGAACCCTCCAGAGACGGATTTTCCACGATAGTCCTCGAGTAGATAGGTTACGGGATTGGTACGCTGCACTTTAACGATCTTAAACACCTCGGTGGTCCAATTCGGTGTGTAGCCCTTCTCGAAAATTGTTTTGTATTTGCTAACGCGCACCGAGTCACCCACTTTGAATTTTGCCGGACCCGCGATCTTTATCGCGCTGTACACCGTAGCCAAGAGTCTTTCGGCTTTCGCGGGGGTAACGTCGACGGGTCGCATGCCGATGGTTCGATGCTTGCGCGCGTTGTAATCCAACACGAGTCGCGGCAACGCGTCGACCCACTTGTAATTTCCGTTGAGTAAACATCTTCCACATGTTGTTCTTTAACGTACGATTGAATCGCTTGACGACCGACGCCTTCAACACCGAATACGTGGAATAATGATTGATGTCGTGTTTTCTCACGAGACGTTGCACGTCGGTGTTGTAAAATTCCTTTCCCATGTCGGTTTGTAGATTACTAGGGCACCTCCCGCTGCGTCGAATTATCTCAGCGATAGCGTCGGCTGTCTCGCTGCCGCCTTCACCCTTGAGCGGCCCGGCCCACGCGTACTTGCTCAACACATCGATGACGGTGAGTATGTAGTGGTAGCCTCCGTTGAAACGCGAGTACGGACGCATCTCGACGATGTCAGCCTGCCACAGGTCGTCGTACCCTCGCACTATGACGTGTCTGCGAGGAAAATTTCTTCTCGCCGGTGCGTGCAATTCGTCCACCAACCGTCGTTTTTCGATATTTTTATCCGCATCGGTCGATTTTAACGGTCTCATGTTTCGTTGTCGCCGTTTCTGCTTCTAGTGCATCGTTCGTAGCAGTTTCCGAACAGTTCGTAACCGCTTCTGAACAGTTCGTAACCGCTTCTGAACCATTCGTAACCGCTTCTGAACCATTCGTGAATCGTTCGTTGTCGCTCGTCGTCGTCGTCAGTTAACTGCTTCTTACCACTTATCGTCGTCGTCGTCGTCGACGTTCTTTAGCCGTTTGTAGCCTTTCCTGTCTCCGCGTAATTTGCAGCTGTTTTTAAACCGCTCGCAATCGTTTTTAAGCTGTTTTTGAACCGTTTGACAACTGTCCGACAATCGTTCTCGAACCGCTAGACAGCCGTCCGACAACCGTTCTCGAATCGTTCGTTGCCGTTCCTCACCGTCGTTGATGAACCGTTGCTTCTCTTCACTCGTCGCCTTTCGATAGTCGTTTCTGCTGAACCGTTTGTCCATTCTTGTTCGTTGTCGCGTCTGATTCAACGATATTCGCACGTCGAAGGGCGTTTATCGCAGTTCGTAACGCTTGCAGATCTTTCTCGAACGCAGTCAGCTTCTCGTCTGATTCTTTTCGTTGATTGCTCAATATTTTAAAGAATTGATCAACGTACAGTTTGTTAACCGCGTCACCGTCAGTCTCAGGTTGCGCTACGCGACGAATCTTGCGCGACTTTGCGTCAAAGTCCGTGGCGGCGCGACATCGAGCGTTATTGCGCACGAAATTTCTCATTAATCCGCTCCACCGATGGTACGAAATGGCATTCGTCGCGTCTCCGCTGTGCTCGAACAATCCAAATTTGTTGATCGGCATTTCGACGCTGATTGAACGGATCACCGTCGCATGGTTTAATTTATAATAAGTCCGGCTTCGCGAAGTCCCTCGATGATCGACATGATCTCGTTGTCGTGGGCATTGTTGCCGGCGTGGCGCGAAGCGTCGAGCAATCGCAGACGATCCACCAGCTCGTTGGGGTCGTCCCAGTGCACGTAGTCGATCTTATTGTCGGTTAGCGTCATCGCGCGAGGCATGGATAATCCCTTTTCAGATGTTTTCTTCTTGGATTCGGGAGGGAACAACGATGCGATTATATTTAGATACTTGTGTCCACAGTTGCTCTTTACTCGCTCGCGAGGATCATGCTTGATTGTATGAGCACTCGTTGCCAACAGTATGTGCCTGTATTTTTTCATATTTTCCCTCGTGTAGATCTCATCATCGGGCATTCTTTTGAAGATCAACTCGTAAATGCCGGGTGTGCCACCGTATCGTACGCCATCGATAATTATGGTATCCGCGCTATTCACGTCAAAACGTTTATTACTTAGCATCAGTCCGTCTTTGCCGAAATAAATGCCGTATGCGCTGTCTATACCTCGATCGGCGCTCAGAAAAGCCTTGATGTACTCTCGGCCCAGTGGACCCAAGTGATCTTGCAACGATTGTAGAAACGTTTCCTGTCCCGTCGGCGTTTCCAACGTCTTTTGTACGGATGTCGCAATCGAATCGTCCGTGGTTTCAAAAACATTCGCGCTTGTGAGGAATTCGGGAATTGTATCTTACACGGTTCCCGTCGTCGTCGTGGTCGGTGTGGAGGTTATCGGTAGTACTTTCGTTCGTTTCGATTGATTAGATTTAAGCGGTGTCGATGGGAGATTCAACATGGAGTCTGATCGTTTTCTCTTTTTCGACGTCGCATCCTCCCAATCCTCCTCATCCTCCTCCTTCTCCTCCTCGCGCTGTTGAACGGATAGCGGTTCGATTTTCGCGTCAGCGTCGCTCTCCGTCGGTTCCTCTTTTTTCACCGCGGTCAAGCTCGAGTTATCGACGATCTTTTTCAGCGGTCCGATGAGAGGTTTAAAGTGCGTGTCCAACTCAATGTCTTTCTCGACCTTACCGGTTTTCAAAGCGCGAAGTTTCTTGCGAATCGAATTACTCGTTTTCGCAATCTCTTTCACGATTTTCTCGCGTTCGCGAATATTCTCGCTCCCGTTGATCGCGGCCATCGCAGGGAAAACAAAGCAGAACGTCGATCTCTATAAGGCTAACGTTTCACCTCCGACGAGGTATCGGCACCGACTGATCGCTTTTGCGGTATCGCGAACACGTTAAATCCTTTTCTGTATCGGCCGTTCGAAAGCGCGCTGTCCTTGTCTATTACTACGAAACCGTATTTGCATTGCCAACAATCGTGACACAACGAGCAAAATTCGTCGTACGACATATCGGTATTTACGTGATCGTTGTACACGTGTTTCAAATTGGTACCATCCTGTTTGAACAGGATCAGCAGATTCGCGTTGTCGCGTATCAGATGTTTAGGTATTCTCGCGTACGTCTGACAGAGATAGAAGGAGTCGACGCTCGAGTGCCTGCCCATTGAGAAATACTCTCTCACCGTGTCTTGCTTGTCGCACGCCACGTCATCGAAGACGAAGATCGAGTTTGGACGTGCATCGCTCGGTGGAATGACGTCACTGTTATTGGAGAACGTAAAGTAGTCGATTTCGTCGATCGATGTCAATAAATTCTCCAGATATCGATATTTCGGCTGTTGCAGCGATTTCGAGTACACGTACACGTTTTCGAAACGTACACCGTGCGGACTTTCCAGCAAGCTAATCAGAACGTTGGTTTTACCGCAATTCGAAGGGCCGCAAATGATCGCGCGTATAGTAGCCGGCAGCATCGTACCGTGCTTGCGTTTCTCTACGTTGCCCCCCATCAACCGTGATCTGTCGTCGCAATTAGTCACGCGAATCGCCAACGGTTGTCGCACGAATCTCATTTCTTTCAACACTGTCGACTTTTTGGCTGACTCGAACGCCTATTTATAGCCGAGCGGAACCGCGAATCGCTTAGTAGCAAAAATGTTCGTTCTACTGTCGAGACCTTCCGATATTCGCGACTTGAGCGCCGAACAGCTGCAATTTGTGCCGAAAGCCGTTCTGCTGCAAACGTGCGGCGATCACGTCCACTACGTGTGGGACAAGCTTCCGGAACATATAAGGGCGGATTTGGAGGTTCAGACGTATCGTCGTTGTTACGAACATTACAATCAACCGTGGCAGCGAACGCACGTCGACGGTCCCGCGCCAATGATAAAGGATTGCGGCGAATGTCAACGAAAAAAAATGGTGGAGGCCTGTTAAATAGCGCGATAAACGCACTTCCGTTCGAATTACACATTCCCAGCTATCAATTTTGCGGTCCGGGAACTCGTTTACAAGATCGATTAGCGAGAGGCGATCAAGGTATCAATCCATTGGACGCGGCGTGTCGCGAGCACGACATAGCCTATTCGCGTAACCGCGATCTCACCGAGAGACACGCGGCGGACGAGATACTTGCTGCGGAAGCGCGGAAACGCATTACCGCGAGAGATTCGACTCTCGGAGAGAGAGCTGCCGCTACAGCCGTCTGGGCGACCATGAAGGCTAAGACGAAGCTCGGAATGGGCTTGAAAACGAAAAAATCGAAAACGGTGAAGAAAAAAAGCTAACAAAAAAACGGATACTTCCGACAGCGAAACGAGGCGGCGTATTGCCGATTCTACCGTTGTTGGGAGTTCTCGGTTCTCTGGCCGGCGGAGCGGCGGGAGTCGTAAAGGCCGTGAACGATAACAAAGCCGCGCGGCGTCAGCTGGAAGAGATGCAACGTCACAATCGTGCCATGGAAGGTCGCGGACTTTATCTCGCTCCGTACAAATATGGACGAGGGCTGTATCTCGGCCCGCACAAACGCGGGCGAGGAGTAGCGTCAAAAATAAAAAAAACGTCAAAAAGACGTTAAATATGCCCGCGGGTATTACGACTAACGTACAATTGAATCGACTGGCAAGGCGTATGCGCGTACCGTTCTTCAGAGGTGTCTTCATGCGTGATTCGTTACCGATTGGCGGTGTACGTCGAAACGAGAGCGGTATCGTAAATTTGGACGATGCAACGGGTCCCGGTACTCATTGGGTAGCGTACGCGAAGAGGGAAAATCGAGTCGTATATTTCGACAGTTTCGGCAATCTTCGACCGCCGAAAGAATTGGTGCGATATTTCGGGCCGAACGTGACGAAGATCGAGTACAATTGCACGTCTTATCAGCGATACGATCAGAACATCTGTGGACAATTGTGCCTGCGATTTCTCCGGACGATCGACGCTAATTTAAAGTCTGACGGTGCGCCGTGGTGACTCAGTATTTCTTAACGGTTTCCACCGACATGTCTATAACGTTCACGCTGACCGGGAAGAGCAGCATCCTCGCGGAACACTATTTTCCCGCCGTGGATCTGAGCGACGGTGACTACGAGCTCGGTCTAACGTGTTTTGAGACTTATCACACGATTCCGAACGTGAATTCTTCGAACAATAAATTTTATTTCGACGAGGATGACATGGAAATTACGATTCCCGAGAGATCGTACGAGATACGAGCCATACATGAATTTTTGAAACGCGAAATTTCACGAAAACGCCCGCGACGCGTAAATCGTTCCAACGATGAATCGTACGTCGGTCGCGAATATCGCGCGAGAGGCGACCGCTCGCGCGAACGGCTACGAAGACGAGGCCGCGGAATACCCGATAGTGCTCCGCGCAAATTACAATACGATGAAGAGCGAGATCAAGTGCGCTTTCAGAGTGAACTTTAACAAACCGAACAACGTTGGATCGCTGCTGGGATTCTCGTCGAAGCGTATATTGCAGCCGGGACAGTGGCACGAATCGGACGCGTCGATTAATATTATCAACGTAAACATTATTCGCGTGGAGTGTAACGTGACCGCGGGTGCGTACAGCAACGGCAAACGTGTTCACTACGATACACGAATTTTCACCGAGCGTACCACCGGGATATAAGATATCGGAAACGCCGGCGCAGATCATTTATCTGCCGATCATCGCGCGAAGCGTTACGGATCTAACGATACGCGTCACGGATCAAGACGGACGATTGCTCGATTTTCGAGGAGAAGAGATCACCGTCAGATTGCACGTACGACGGCAACAGCGATAACGCGCGACGTGTGACATGCTCGTGTTGAACGACTCGAAGCACGCGAGATAAGAATATCTTTACGACTGCGACGATCGACGATATCATCAAATCGACATTCGGTAGCGTTAAAACAGAGACGAAAACAGGGACGAGAAAGAAGCTCAACGCATCGAACGTTAAATTTTTACAATCTCTGGGATTCGCGGTACGAAACATCTGAACGATGACTGAAATTCTTAACATCGGAGGCGAGCCAGTCTTTGACAATCGCATCGTCAAGATCGAGACTCACACGTACAACCCGTACGCCAACACAACGTTCGAGTATAGCGACAAGATACGAATACCCATACAACAGCAGGATCTGTATACGTTGCCGTGCGAAAGTTTTCTCTACGTCGAAGGAACATTGACGGTGACCAGAGCAGCCGGCCAAGCCGATAACGTGGTATTGGGGAATAATTGCGTCGCGTTCATGTTCGATGAAATTCGATACGAGCTCGACGGTGTGGAGATTGATCATTGCAGAAACGTAGGAATAACCAGCACGATCAAGAACTACGTAACGGTATCGTCCGACAGAAGCGTGATCCTGCGAAACGCGGGACTGGGAACCACATAATAACGCGAACGGATACTTCAATTTCTGCGTACCGCTCAACCTGTTACTGGGATTTTGCGAGGATTACAAACGTGTGGTGATTAACGCTCGTCACGAATTAATCTTGATACGATCGCGCACCGACAACAATTGTCTGATGGGAAGTCTCGCGTTGGAACCTACTGTCAAACTACTCAAGATACAGTGGCGAATGCCTCACGTGGTATTGAGCGAGGTCAACAAGCTGTCGATGCTGCGCACCTTGGAAAACGGACGATATCTAAGTATGGGTTTTCGTTCGTGGGATCTGTACGAGTATCCCCTGTTGCAGAACACGACCAAGCACTCGTGGGCCATTAAGACCGCGACTCAGCTCGAGAAACCGCGATACGTCGTCTTCGCTCTGCAAACGGGTCGGAAGAACGTCATGTCCGCGGACACGAGCCGATTCGACGACTGCAAATTGACCAACGTGAAACTCTACCTAAACTCGGAAGTCTATCCGTACGACGATTTGAATTTGGACTTTGGTAAACACAGATGATTCTGTACGATATGTACGCGCGTTTCTGCAAGGGCTATTACGGATACGAATATCTCGAGCCGAGTCTCACCGTTTCGACTTTTCTACGTAACGGCCCGTTCGTGATCATCGATTGCTCTCGACAAAACGAATCCGTCAAAAACGCCACCGTGGATCAGTTGACCAACGTAGTGCGCAAAATAGTCTGAGTGTTCGCGGCAACGTCGACGAAAATTTTTTCTCTCTTTAACTTTCGATACAAATTTATGAGAGGGAAAAAAGGCGAGCGGGATATAAAAATCAGAGTTTCGCAAAACGCGCGTCATTCCTCTCGATTCACGCATCGAAGAAAGAGAGATATCTCTTCATGCGCGCACCAACGTTCGTCGACCTGCAAGGTTTCGTCGTCGGGATGAAATTTGTAGTAAAGGAGGCAGCGGTGCTGCGAAACAGAGCCGTTCTGGCGCATTACATCTTTACATGCCCCATGCCGTGGAATCTCCTCACAAAATCCGACAAATCGTGCGCTTCCTGGTTGATTCGCAATCACCATGGATTACGATGGGAAGACAGAAACGTGCCGTACAGCAAGGTGAAGCGTTTAATTACGTCGGCCGTGCTCGGTGAGGAAGAGGACGACAACGACGACGACGGCGACGACAAGATGCCGACTCTCGTGTACGTCAAGGGATGCCAGAAACGAGAATGGCTGGTGGATCTGCTTGAGAATAAAGCGAGAAACCTAAACATCGAGACTCTAGATGCGGATTACGAAGATATCGAATCTTTAAATATTCTAGATGCTACCAATACTATGCGATGTGGAAAACACGTTAAGAATTGCGCGTTGCAAAATGTATTAAAAATATTTAACTGGTGGTCGAAACGCCAGAAAGAATTGTCATCTTTTTAAAAAATGAATTTTATATGTATGTGTAAATTTTTTTACAATGTTTTATTTCCTTTTCCCCATTAGTCGATAGTGTACAAAATTAAAGAATAAGTAGGTACACGTGACGAATTCTAACTCGATAGCTTCGAGGGGGGGGGTATCAGGTTATTCAGCGAACATGTCTGAACATGTTTCGCGGTTGATGTCATGCGGAAGAGAGAAGGGGGGGAGGGATGGTTAATAAAAAAACATCCACAACCTTAGTCCCCTCTCCTAAATTTCAGAGCGCTGATTGCGCGTTCCAGAAACATTAATTTCCCCCTCCTTCATCATAGTTTTGGGAGTTGCCGCGTATATTCGATTAATTTTATACTAGTCTCGTATCGACTGCTTGTGCAAACGGTGTTCACTTCTCATAGCCGAGAGAAAGAATGTATTCCGTTGAAGGAAGCAACGGCGGTAACAGTGGCGGTAGACGTATGAATTATTACGTACCGATTCACGATGATGAAACTCCATCGTACGAGAACAAGTAAGTTTTTTGTTTTTTTCTTAAATTATAAAGCTTTATATTTTTTAAATTGCAAATTATAAATTGTATTATTTTTTATTACAATTTTGTTATTTTTTACAGCATTTCGTTGAAGCGTCGCGCGCACGATGATGAGGATGATGAAACTCCATCGTACGAGAACAAGTGTAACAAGTAAGTTTTTCTTTTTTTTCTTAAATTATAAAGCTTTATATTTTTTTAAATTGCAAAATTATAAATTGTATTATTTTTTGATTACTAATTTCGTTATTTTTTACAGCATTTCGTTGAAGCGTCGCGCGGTTCGTATACTCAGCAGACGATACGCGTTGACGGCTACGGGATGCAAATTCCTTGAAGTTGGCGTTATCGTGGGTCCACCGAGTTACGTGGAGATCGCCGTAGGAGATCATCGAGGAACGGAATTGATACTGTCCCTCGATACGTGGAAGGGATTCTACGAACAACGACGGAACATTCTGAATTTCATTCGATCCTGTAAAGATACGTGTGATTTTATAAGCGTTGGACCGCTAACATTGAAAATTTGTACGATTAACGGTGTCAAACTCGTACGTCTCGAGTCTTTAAACGTACGCTTAATGATGATCGAATCGACGTTACGCCGTATGCTCGATCTCGATCTGTGCATCGACGCGATGTTCCATCGATTGAGTAAAATTGTCGAAACGGTCGATGTCAAGTTCACGCAATTCTCCAAAATCGCGTCCGCTGTAACGGATCCTACGCAAGTATTGAATGTAATACGCGATAGCGATGCCTTCGATAAACATCAGCTCGTCGATTGTGAGCTCGCAGCTTTATTTTTTAGTGCGCTACCGTAGTACGTAAAAACAAAAAATATGTAAAAAAAGACAGAATAAAAAAATGTATTTTTAAAATATAAAAATCACGACTTAATTTCTTCACATGCATTTCTATTCGAGCCGTATATGCGACGTTCGAACCACTCGGGCCGCTTGAAAGGTATATCGTATAACGTAAACTATGAAGCCATGCTCCGGCGACGCTCGCCTATGTGGTGTCGATGCTCCGACAAATCCTTTCTCGCTATTGTAGGGCTAGATATATTTTATCTTAATTACTCTTCTGAGCTCTGGTTCAGTCCTCTGAAATCAGTCAGTCAGTTAAGTCAGTCAGTCAGTAGTGTGAAAACGTTCGCGAGTACAGTGTAAAAAAGAAGAAATGGGCGAAGAAATGGATGAAGAAATGGAACAAGGAATGGAAGAAGAAATAGATGAAGAAATGGAACGAAGACAACGCAGAAGAATCGAAGACTGCATAGAAATCATTTACCCTGCAGTAGGAGTATGTATACTTAATACCGTTGCGTGCGTGTGTGTCGCCCGGTATGCTTTTCGAACTCCAAGCTGAAGCGTGCAGCGAGCAGTCTTTCAAGAAACGATCGTCGTTATTTTCGTGAGTGCGCGAGTGTGAATAAGTGTCTGAGAGAGTCACGGATTCACTGTGGCCTGGGTGTAACGTTTCTTTTTGAAAAGCATACCGGGCGGCATGCATGCAACAATACATAACCGTATATTATATATATATTTTAAAATTAACCATTCTGTTACAGTGGATATGGATTGACAACGTGCCGGTGCACGAGGTCCGGCTTTACCATATGGTGAGGTTTCGGATCCCTCACAGACAGATGTGTATAAATATTTTTTCATAAATTTTTAAATTAAAAAAATTTTTTTTAATTTAAAAAAAAATTTTTGTATAATTTGTTTTCAGCCAGATTACATATATTTCGATCAAATCCGCATTCGAGGATTCATCAACATTCATCGCCAGCGTGTGCGACGCTGGGAACGAGAACTCCTTCGTGACAACAACAATGAAATCTGGGATATTTCGGGAGATGTAGACATATATGGATTTCGAAATCTGTTTGACATCGAAGACGAGTTTGAGAGAGAAGAAGAAGAGGTGTGGTAGTAAAATTTTATGAATAAATATTTTTTATGTTAATTCTATATCTATCATTTATAATTTATTTTTCCGTTTATTAAGTATAATTAAAAATAATATTTTTAATAATAATTATTATTAAGTTATATCCGCGCGACGAAGAAATAACGCGAACGGGGGGACGGGAGCGAGAGAGACCGCGCGCGAGGGAAAGACAACGCAACGAGAAGACGCGCGCGAACGGGGGAGAGACAAAGGAGGTCGGGAGCGAGCGCGCCGTGTGACGTCACGCGGACCGGCGTGGCCGTTGGACGCGGACCCCCATCCTCCCGCGGCGCGCCGCCGATAAAATTCCAGCAGCCGAACGGTGCCCGTTAGCCTTTGTAATACCCCCGCGCCGAAAAAATTCCCCCCCCCCCGGGTCCACCTCAGCCCAAAACGCGGATACCTACCCCCCGCGGACCCCCTCGGCCTAGAACGCGGATATCTCTCCCCCCTCAGCCGAACGGCGGCGGTATCCATTGTCAACGATATGTTTATCAATATTTAATAAACAACATGTCCCGACGCGCTAACCGATTCCCCCCGCCCCCGCCCCCCCCTCGCCCCTGTGTCTCCCCCTGCTTGCTCCCCCTTTGCCCCGGAGTCCCCCCCCCCTGCCCGCTCCCCCCTCGCTCCGGGGTCCCCCCTGCCCGCTCCCCCCTCGCCCTGGAGTCCCCCCGCCCCACTCCCCCCTCGCCCCGGGGTCCCCCCGCCCCGCTCCCCTCAGAGCTCCCGAGGCAGGTCTCTCAAAATATTATCTACTGAATTTGTACGTTGCCAACCGCGTTTCCGAAATACAAACTCGCCTTCCTTCTATGAACTGGAATCACGTTCGCTCGAAGGATAACCCGGCTGATTGCGCATCTAGAAGCCTTTCAGCCACTGAATTAGTTAGACATGAGTTATGGTGGTCCGGACCGCCCTGGCTTCGTGAGCCAGCCGACTCATGGCCTATTCCGGACGAACCTTCGCCCATGCAAGAGGATACGCTCAAAACAGCACTCGCGGAAGAGCGTAAATCGGCTATTCATCACGCCGAATCTTCTCCGGAGTGGGACCTACCTGACACTTGTTCCAGTTGGATCCGGCTCCTCCGCGTTACAGCGTATATCAAACGCTTCATTCAGAACTTAAAAAATAAGTCTGCCTCTTCACCGATTGTAACTTCAAGATTATCCATACGGGAGCTCCGACAGGCTTCCGCCTTTTGGCTTCGATCGGTGCAGTTGGCTTATTTCTCAACCGAGTGGAAAGCTCTAAAGGCCGGCTCCCCTGTTGCCCAAACGAGTCCGTTGCGTTCTCTTAACCCATTTATTGGGGAAGATGAGTTGATACGGCTTGGCGGGCGGCTTGAAAATTCAACACTAGGCTACAATGAGCGACACCCCGTAATACTTCCGAAACATCGTATCTCGGAGCTAATAATTGACCAAGCTGACAAACTCTCACTCCACGACGGAACGCAGCTGACGCTGAGAGTTTTGAGACAGAACTTCTGGATTCTTTCCGCGCGTAGTCTGGTTAGGTCCCATGTACTTCGCTGCGTCGCGTGCGTTCGTCAGTCCGCGAACACCGCTTCTCAGCTCATGGGCGATCTGCCCAAACAGCGAGTAAATCCTTCTCCGCCATTTACTCACACCGGAGTTGACTACGCCGGCCCTATAAACGTTATTCCGTTTGTTGGCCGGGGTCAAAGGGGGAGGAAGCATTACGTCGCTGTGTTCGTATGTCTCGCGACCAGAGCTATTCATCTTGAATGCGTAGAGGATTACTCGACGGAAGGTTTTCTCGCTGCATTTCAACGTTTCGTAAGTCGACGAGGTCTCCCGTCTGATATATATAGCGATAACGGCACAAATTTTCAAGGTTCTGATCGCGAGCTTCAGTGTCATTTTCGCGCCCTTATGCACGACTCCCAGCTAAATGACACTTTGACCAACGACGGCGTAAGATGGCATTTCATACCCCCGGCAGCGCCACATTTTGGGGGGATTTGGGAGGCTGGTGTTAAGAGTCTGAAACATCACATGAGACGAGTAATTGGAGCTCGTACCTTGTCGCGGGCCGAATTCGTCACACTCTTATGTAAGATCGAAGCTTGCCTGAATTCTCGACCGATCACCGCTCTCAGCGATGATCCGACGGACCTTTCCGCGTTAACGCCTGGACACTTTCTTATCGGACGTCCGCTTGTTAGAGTGCCGGAGGAATCGAACTCGACACGAGACGCCTATCGCGATGGCAACATATACGGTTAATGCAGGAGCAGATTTGGCGTTCTTGGTCAGCAGATTATTTGCACTCTCTGCAACAACGCCATAAATGGTCTGAATCGTCTCCCGACCTCAAGATCGACGAGCTAGTTCTGCTAAAAAATAACTTACTGCCACCCCCTCAAAGTGGAAGCTCGCGCGAATCCGACAGGTTCACCCGGGAGCTGACGGACGCGTACGGGTGATTACTGTACGTACGGCTAACTCGGAATTCAAGAGACCAATAACTCAAATCTGTCGCCTGCCTGAAACCATTAACCGATCCTCGTCGGAATAACCGACAACAACACGTTTTTTTTAATTCACCAATGATCATATTATTGTAAATAGTTGACCGCGTCATTGTAAAATATCTGAATGTAAATATAGTATGTATAAATTAGGTAAGCTTAAGTTCTAAGGTGATGTAACATAAACACTCGACAACTAGCTGTAAGATAGATTTAATAATGTGAAACCTGCCCTTCTCAATTCTGGGAAGACGTCTGCGAAGATCAAACGTTCTCGTGCCTCTTTTTTCGTATCCGTTCGAATACGAGGCGGGCGGTATGTTAAAAACTCGTCCCGGCAGGTGCGGAACGCTTGCTCGAATATTCCGAAATAATATTTGTTGCAAAGTTAACGATTGGAAAACGAAAACAGGGATCGCTCCCGAACGCTCGAAATGTGAAAACGCGTATATTTACGTTTCCCCCTTTTTTTCATCCTTTCTTTCTCAAGCAAGCGACTCGCAGGTGCGAAGCGAGTGATAGCCGCGTGAGCGCAAGTATTTCGCCCAATAGCAGGATCGCTAGGCAATTTGCAGCCAATAAGACAATTGATCGTCACGATGTTTTCGAAAGGGGCATAACAGGAGCTTCGGCCGCGATCGTTTGCTCGCTCCGGCCGGGAGAGCAGTGAGCCTTGAGAAACGAATCGAGAGCGACACGTCGAGCGCAAGCTTATATTATAAAGGTGTGAAATAAAGTTAGTCTATCCAAACTACGCTTCAGTTAATCGAGATTTCCTCTCCTAGTCCGCGGAGTGACTCCGATCGGGAGGTAGCGTTTTGACGCGTAAAGTGCGGACCGGAAAAATTCGATACAAAATAACAGTGTCTTAGATCTAAAGGATGGATTTTTCCACATTCATATGTCCGAAGAGTCTATTAAATACACTGCTTTTGTTACACCATTCGGTCAATTTGAGTTCGTTGTAGTACCGTTCGGATTAAAAACAGCGCCGACTCGATTCCAAAAATTTGTAAATGATATATTGCAGGAGCTGATCCGTGAGGGAGATGTAGTAGCGTACTTCGAGGACTTCCTGATAGCTACTAAGTCGTTAGAACGTCATCTTTATGTATTAAAACGCGTATTTAGATTATTGGTCGATAATAGATGTAATCTGCGAATTGACAAATGTAAATTTTTATTTACTACAATAGAGTATTTAGGCTACTTTATCTCTTCACAGGGCATAAGTCCAACGGAAAGTGGCATTGAGGCTGTTTTAAAATTTCCCGTTCTTTGAAGTGTACGCAATGTGCAATGCTTTCTCGGGTTGTGCTCGTACTTTCGCAAATTTGTTGAACGCGTCGAATAAGCCTAATTTCATCGAAATCGGAGAGGAAGCCCGTCTCCTTCAGTATTACCTTTTATACTGATAAAATTTATTTAATTTCAGCTACAAAAAAGCCAAGAAATGGACTTGGTTTACAATATGCCTTATACACACTCATACAACTTTTTCGGAACTTAACGCGTGCAACTATTAATTCATTATTCCGTACTTTCTTAAATTTCAACAGAAAAACCATCCCTTAGCTCTAAACGACTAGCCATTATTTGCACGTTAAACTCTCAACCTAAACTCAAAAATTATTTTATACTGAAATGCAAATAACATTGTAACATGACATTGATAACGTTGTAATATATCTATGTTCAGAATTTGCAAATCAAAGCAAGGTGGAACGCATGGAATAACAATCAGAGAGGTATACAGATATCCACACATTAATATGACAGGAAATATCTGTGTTTATTGCACTGGGGGGGGAGCAGATTCTGATTTTAAATATATATTCAATTAACGTAATCGTGCATACAAGATACGATGAACATACACTACATCGATGAGAGCTATGCGCGGAACATACAGAGTAAATACGATCGAGTCATGAACACGAGTACCGAGAGTACCGAGCATATCGTTAATGAGAAAATTTGTAAACGTGCGAATTCATGGGACGCTCGTTTCAGTGTATCGCGAGATCACGTGATTTCGATCTGACGCTATAGCGTCAAGCAAAGAAAGCTGCTAAAGTCGTGATCCTAGCCGTTTTTTTCGGTTTTTTTCTTAGCACTAATCTTTTAATTGGCTTTATAGAAATGCAAATCTTGTCTAGAATTAAAGTACGATCGAGCGGGTCTGGCTGACGTGCCGGGCCTGGGCGAGGTGAAACGATCGGCGTTCTCATGTCTCTGTGCTATCATCACTCTTATAATCTACCAGGAGATTCTGGTTCTCCTCTACGCATTCTTCGTCTCGTTTAACTCTATCCATCTATATCGGGATTTCAAATATCAATCGGACATGAATAATATTCTTTTTCAAAAACAAATTCAATATCCAAATATTGATATAATTCAATTGTTGACAAAATACCCATGACTTTCCACACGAACCG
>JASTWP010003463.1:0-23541 GCA_030770255.1 Temnothorax ravouxi
GACACTGTGTTTCGCGCGTTGCGTCGACCGCGCTGCACACCGGCAGCACGTGACCACGGCGGAGTGATACCGCGCAGGCTTGGGCGTGCCGGCACGCGCGTGCAGCTCGTCGAGCGGACATTCTGCGTTCGTCCATAGTGGAGAACAGTCGCGTGAGATTCCGTACAGTTTCGTTAGAACAGATTCGTTTCACCGAGTTGAGCATAGACACGCTCTTAATATTCTCGCGACACTGCCTAATACACAAGAATTGTGCATACTGTTGAGTGCGGTAGCACCGATATTATAGACAGAGGATATTACACGATATCCGACAGATTACGACTTCGATTATATTGAAGGAAGGACGACCGTTGCCATTGCGCAATAATCCGAAACGAAGGACGAGACCGCCATCTTGGCAACTTGAGAACGCACGCAAGGGCGTTGTGATGTAGATTCGTTATTACGAGCAACATACACAAGGATGACAACAATGTCAGGTAACATACACCGTTCTCTCGTGAATCGTAGATCATTATTGAGAAAGGCTAGGCAATCTAGCTAATGTAGTATGATGAACGCAATGTTCAATCATAATCCGATCTATGATTCCAGAGTTCGAGAAAGCACGATCCCAGTGACTACGTCCTCGCAAGAGGCTACGTAACGGTCTGTACAGACATGTTCGATGCAATTCGTAGAACTGAGCTCAGTTAAATTACGTCTTCATAACGTTTATGGTTGCAACCCGCGATTAGAATTACTTATTACGTCTGAAATTAATTAGTATAATAGATTAACAGTAATAAGAGACCCCAGCGTCTTATACTTAAAGGCAAGGCGAAGTTACATTTCTTATAGTATGATTCAATCCCAGATATTAAATATTAAGTATTAATCGGCTTAGAATTAGCCTCGGACTAATCCCAACGTAACGGAAGAAATATTTTGCGTTTTGCTAAATTCAAGGATAATTATATAAACTTCGATAACTCGTTTATTATGGAAGTACTGTGTCAATTAGAGTGCCAGAGGATAGACATGCAATGTGAAAATAAGCATACAACGAACTAAATCTGTTTAATCAATTTAATAGAAGAGAGGATAACCCGTTTTCTTTCGAGTACGTATAATCTGTTCTTGATATAAGATAATTGACACATTCCTTCATTGCTATCATTATATGTGTATTATTATTGACATTTGTGTTCACTGATATATATATACAAGATGTGTATAACATGTGTGATGTATCCACCTTAATACGGTACTGGTAACGCGTGCACAGCGAGTGATCAGCGATCCCCGAAAAGGTATCACCCGCGTGGGGATAGAGTCAGTTACCCGGGGACCGTCAAGGGATACACATTGTAATCTGTTATATCCTCGATTCATTACCAATACATATTATTGTTAAATCTGAGTGTTTAATTATTAACCACCTCAGAACACCACAATTTTGGCGACGAGGTATTAACGAACGCGTGGTGCAATTAAGACAATGCGCGCAAATTTCGTGGAACAGTGAGCGTGTGGCACGCCGTCGAATTCCACAGCCGGAGAGCACGATAAACGGAAAGTCGAGTGTATGTACAACGTTATTGAAGCGACTTGACGGTCACTTAAAAATAATAATTGCGCAGTATACGAAATTAAAATTTACGCAAACGAGACAATTAACGGTGAAAGTGCGTTGCAATAAAATTTATCACTCTTCTACGGAAATAAAACTTTGTCAATTAGGGTATACGGAAATGAACTATGGTGTCATTGTGTTAAATGTCGGTTCCTAGAAGCAGTAAAAGTGCCATCGATTATTCAAAAACATCGTGGATTCAAACGCTTACGAAACCTCAATTAATTGAAACTTTAGAGCAGTTAGAGTTAGCATACGAAGAGAATATTGGTATCGATGAGCTTCGTAAAATTCTGCGAACTCACGTAAGCAAGGTGAACGAAAGGAAGGGACAACGACAAGGCGAAGATAAGGAACCGCAAGGCGGTGAAAACGAAAACAAGAAGCCAAGGGTAACTCACACAATGGCAGGAGAGAGCAACAGCACGAAACTGGAATTCCAGTTAGGAAAAGACGACTGGGAAACATATACAGAGAGGCTCGAATTATATTTCGTAGCCAACGACGTGAAAGCTGAGAAACAAGCGGCAGTGTTGTTAACAAAAATAAGTTCCGATACTTATAAACTGGTTCGTGATCTGTGCGCGCCGGATAAGCCGAATACAAAATCTTTTGCCGAATTAGTAAAGTTAGTGAGTGATCACTTAAATCCGAAACCGTCAGAAACGATGGAAAGATGCAGGTTCTATCAAGCGCATCAAAGTGCAACGGAATCGGTAGCGGAGTTTACGGCGAGATTAAAAAGCTTATCGTTAAACTGCAATTTCGGTGACGCGAAAGTAGCTTTACGGGATCAGTTAGTGTGCGGACTGAAAGATCACGCAACAAAAAAAGCACTGTTTCGTGAAGATAAATTGACGTACGATTCAGCATACAAAATAGCTGCTGCAATGGAAGAAGCAGAAAAGAACGCGTCGACAACAGATAAAATTAGTACCGGTACAACAAGTAACGCCGCGAGTGTAAACGTAGTTCAATCGAAGTCGCGCGCGAGTGAGAAAAAGAGACAGAATCATCCCAGTTCGGGAGGTAGAGGTGCTTATCGCGGAGGCCGAGGACGAGGATATCAGAGATACAACAACAGACCCCCGCTAACAGCGGCAACCGGGCTCCACACAATAACACACAAGTTCAGAGCGCGAGGCGTTCATCGTGTTATTGCTGTGGGAAGTCAAACCATTGGGCACGTGATTGCTATCATCGACACAGCACGTGTAATTCTTGTAAGCAGCAGGGGCACCTGGCAACTATGTGCCGATCGCAGAGGGCAGCGGTTCAACATCTGGAACGAGAGTCGACGAGCGAGGAGCAGCGGCGGGAGGAGGCAGTATACGACTTCCTCTTAGTAGACGACAACCAAGGCGAGTCAACGAGCGGTACCGGTAAAGCAGAAAGCGACACTGTAAAAGCCGATCCTATGTATTTAAACGTAACGATAAATGGGAAAAAGATAGATATGGAAATTGATTCGGGTTCATACGTTGCGATCATTTCGAAAAGCGATAAAAATAAATATTTCCCCGATAATGAAATCACGCGCGAGGCGCCTGCGTTGAATGCATATGGCAAAGTCCCATTAGAAAGTGAGGGAGTACTAGAGAATTTGAAAGTAAAATTAGGAAATCGGGAAGCAACGTTAAAAATGAGAGTAATGACAAGTGATGGCCCAATTTTGATCGGTAGACAATGGCTAAAAGTTTTTGGGTTGTGGCCATTGCCATTGAACTTGTTAAGCAACGCAAATGATTGTAATAAAGTTGACGTAAATAACGTGACAAAACAATTTCCAGAGAAATATCCGAAATTGTTTGGTCCCGGCCCCGGTTGTATAATAGAGGAAAGCTTAAATTAGTTTTGAAAAAAGATACACAGCCTGTAGCGTTAAAAGCGAGACATTTGCCATTTGCATTAACAAAGCAAAGTTGAGGATGAAATTAATCGTCTGGTTAAACTGGGACATCTCGAAAGAAATCGATGTGAGCGAGTGGGCAACGCAATTGTGCCGGTAATAAAATCGGATGGTTCCGTTAGAATCTGCGGTAATTTTAAATTAACGTTAAATCAGAATTTAGTTCGAAATAGACACCCGATACCGTTGATTGATGAAATTTTTATGGCATTGAGGAATGGCAAAAGGTTTTCGCAGATCGATTTAGAGCATGCGTATATGCAAATTCCGGTGGAAGAAGGTAGTCGAGATTATTTAACGATAATAACGCACATAGGGTTGTACAGATATACTAAAATGACAGAGGGCATTGCATCGGGACCGGGAGATTTTCAACAGAAAATCGAGCAATGTTTAGCTGGAATTGACGGGGTAATCCCTTATCTTGATAATATCTATTGGCACGGGCAAAACTGATGAAGAGCATTTAGAAACGTTTGAATTGCAGTATGTAAGAGACTCGAGGAATACGGTTTCAAAGTAAATATAAACAAGTGCGATTTTTTTAAAGAAAGATTAGATATTTTGGGGTTTGTTATTAATAAAGACGGGTTGCACAAGTCGAGAACTAAGTAAATGCAATGATTGGAGCTCCGACGCCGGTCGATAAAAAACAATTAGATTCATTTTTGGGACTAGTAACGTATTATGCGAGATTTTACCCGAGAGAGCGGCTAAATTAAAATCACTGTATGAGTGTGCGAAAGGAGATAAGTTTGAGTGGACGAAAGAGTGCGACAAAGCGTTCGAATGGGTGAAAAGGGAATTAGTATCACCGTGCGTATTAGCTCACTTCGACCCAAACGAAGAAATTATTTTATCGTGTGATGCATCGGCGTATGGGATTAGCAGCGATTTTGTCTCATCGCTATAAAGACGGTACAGAGAAACCGATCGCATATGCGTCGAAAGTAATTCCCGAGAAAGAGTTAAATCGTGCCATCATTGACAAGGAGGCGAGTGCAATTGTCTTCGGATTTAAGAAGTATTATAATTATATCTTTGGTAAGGAAATAACGCTGAGAACAGACCATAAGCCCTTAGTCTTTATCTTTGGTCCAAAACAAGAGATTCCGTTAACAACGGCAAGTAGATTACAAAGGTGGGCGTATTTTCTGTCGAGATTCATATATAAAATTGAGTATATTAGATCAGAACATAACGGTAACTGTGATGCACTCTCGCGACTCCCTGTCAAAGACAGCACCCCAATTTTCGATAACGAATATATAGCGATAAATTACGCCGAAGAGTCGTTAGAAACATTAAGCGCGGTGGAGATCGCAGTAGAAACAAAGCGTGATACAATGCTTAGTAAAGATAGTGCGATATGTGAAGGGTATATGGCCAAACGCGAACGAGATGAACGAGTATGAGAAAATATTCTATGCGAAACGTGACGAGCTAGTGGTAGAAAAGGAGTGTCTCATGTGGGGATACAGAGTAGTAGCTCCAGAATCAGTGCAAAAGTGTGTGCTAACTGAATTGCACGCATCCCATTTCGGCATAGTGAAGATGAAAATGCTGGCGAGATCGTACGTATGGTGGCCGAACATCGATAAAGACATTGAGAACATTGCGGCGTCATGTAAAGCGTGCGTGCAAGAGCGTAAGAAACCTGCGAGTGTTCCGTTAACGCCGTGGCCATTCCCTGATAGATGTTGGAGTAGAATTCATACCGATTTCTTAGGTCCGTTTCACGGGCATATGTTTATGTTGATCATTGATGCTTACTCGAAGTGGCCTGAAATTATTGATATGCAAAAGTGCACTCAGGCACCGAGAGTAATCGAAGAATTTAAGAAAGTCTTATAGTCGTTTCGGGCCTTCCGAGACATTTAGTGAGCGATAACGGTACGCAATACACGAGTATCGAATTTCAAGAGTTTTGCAGAATCAACGGTATAAAACATAGCTTCACGGCACCGCATCATCCTGCGACAAACGGCGCAGCCGAGAATTTCGTTGAAACATTCAAAGACAAAGTAGATAAGATTGTTAGAAGTGGCAAACCGCTTGATTGTGCAATTAATCTCTTCTTGTTCGATTATAGAGCTACCGAACATTGTACAACAGGAAGAAACGCCGGCATACATGATGTATAAGCGAGAGTTGAGAACGAGATTCGATTTATTAAAGCCGAGCGTGAGCGATGATGTACGAGCGAAGCAGTGGGCACAGGTAGCGAGCAGAAGAGGCAATCGAAATGTCGACTTCCAAATTGGCGATAGCGTGATGGTCGATGATTTCAGTGTACGTAGTAGTAAACGTGTCGAAGGTCAAATTATAAAGAAACTATCTCCAGTAACGTTCGAAGTTAAAGTAGAGACTGGCAAAGTTTGGAAACGACACGTCGATCAGATCGTCCGATTCATTCCGCCAAATGATAATAAAAGCTAACGTTAAAAAATGCCCCTGTGAGCGAAACCGGAGAAAGTATTACGCCGTTCCAGTCGAGTAAGAAACCGTTATAGTAGCGAGAAATAAAAGGGGAGGAATTGTGATGTATCCACCTTAATACGGTACTGGTAACGCGTGCACAGCGAGTGATCAGCGATCCCCGAAAAGGTATCACCCGCGTGGGGATAGAGTCCAGTTACCCGGGGACCGTCAAGGGATACACATTGTAATCTGTTATATCCTCGATTCATTACCAATACATATTATTGTTAAATCTGAGTGTTTAATTATTAACCACCTCAGAACACCACAACATGAATGTTCCTTTCTCAGAAAATGGTTACTTCTATAATGCCATTGCTTAAACCAATGTTTCAAGAATTGAGTATGACTTGTATTGGCATTCGTTAATTGACATAAAGCTTTTCATAATCTTTTGCAAGTCTGGGAGCTTTAATGGAAAGGATCATTCATCCTTAATAATATTTTTCTTCTTGGTATTTTATACTGCTCTTCTTTGATACAACAACTTATTATGTCACTTGTATAACTATTGTGATACCACTCTAGTATTGAGAAGGGTATAACGTGATAATACACAGTCTCTTTAATCTAAATTACATGCATAAAGGTGTTGTTTCCTATTCAAATTTCTAGAGCTCTGGCTCCTGCGCGAGCTAGTTCTTAACAAAGTACTTCTTTTATTTAAAAATTTTTTTTTGTTTTTTTTACTATTTTTAGAAAATAGTATGAATAGAGAATAAATTATCACATATTATATATATATACCTATATATATATATATATATATATATATATATATATATATATATATAATCCTCAAATACTGATAATAATAAAACAAAATATGTACTTAATAACAATGATTTAATTGGGATATAAAAATTATCTTACAATAGGTGACAGTTTATGCAAAAAAATAGAATGCCTATTCTCAAATAATTTACTTATATTCATTACATTATATTTACAGTGAAATTGTAGGATACGTAGATGGAATAGAATCTCCACGTACAGTGGGAACAAACAAAGAATATAATTTCTTCAAATTTTATTTAAATAATGGGCAAGGTAAACGTGTCCAAGTGGTTGCGTGGAATGAGGACGTAAAGATAGAAACTCATATACAATCCAACTCTGTAAATATAGCTCCTTATCTTTAATCTTCTTAGTTTTTTTATTTATATTGAAATATTTTGAATTGATCATATCTTGGGGGGATGCGTACGCCGCACTAGCGAGGCAGACGTGTTGACAAATCGACTGCAGCAATAACGAGAATTTTGCCTGAGTGGCGCTTTCAGTTAAGAAATTCCACGTACCACCGCTGTCAGGAAAGCATCGGGAATCATCGAGAGATTTAATCTGCGGGGCACCCTGAGGTATGCTGCTTGAAATCTTCAAATTATCGTTAACCGTTGATTTGGAGGTTAACCTGTCAGAGGGGTGGAGAAGTAAGAGGAAATACACGTCTGCCAAATGAGCAGTTGCGACATCTCTCGGGGATCCACGCGGGCTTCACCAATCGAGATCGACAACTCACCTGGTAGTAAAGATAGCACTACCAAAACCCCATCTAACGCCAGAAACACCGAACTGTTCACTCCACCAAGGAGAACTCCAAAGATAAAAGGCCGACCGACTACACTCCAGGCGCTTCAGCGAAACAGAGCCAACTCGCTCCCTTCTATACAAGATTTTTTAATTGTGAAGCGAAAGCGTCCGCAATCATCCGACGGATCCCCCGAACACGCGGAAAATCGAGACCAGAAGGCTTTTAAAAGATCTACGAAAATTCCTCGCTCTCCTCCAAGAGAAAACATATCAACTGATTCAACGACCCCTGACTTGAACATGGACGAGATTTTAGAGCAACTACGGAAAATGGGAGAAGACAACACTAAACAGTTTGATAATATGAGAAATCAACTCGCCGCTTTCAATCAAACACACCAAAAGAACTTCGCAGAAATTAAGGACGAGCTGAGAAAAAATAAGGAGGAATTCGCCAAGGCGCACAAGGATCTCGAGACCAGGATCGTATCCTTAGAAGAAAAAGAGAACACGAGAGACGAAAATGTCCAAGCCCGCCTAAGCAAACTGGAAGCAGGGATTGTTTCTGTGCCAAGGGAGGGCCACGAAGTAAATCGAAAAATGGAGTTTCTAGAGCGTAAAATTGAAGCAATGGAAAAAGCTGAAATAAAGAATAATATTATAATTAAGGGCATAAAAGCGGACCCAAAAAATGTTAAAGGAGCTCTCGACGACTTTCTAGCCTCGGAATTTGGAGCAGCAGGCAAGGTCATTGACCAGCGAATTATTCCAGTCGGAGGAAACACTATGTTCTCAGTCAAATTAGACAGCTGGGAAACGAAGACCGACATTTTGAAAAAGAAGAAACAGTTGAAAGGTAGAGAAATCTTTATCAGCGGGGAACTCACCTATAAAGAACGACAAATCGCAAAGCAGATACGAGATCTTGCAAAACACTACCGAGAAGAAGGAAGCACAGTTAAAATCGCATATAAAAAACTCGAAATCAATGGCGTATGGCATCACTGGGACGAGAAAGATGACACATTGAAGAATTCGAAGCATGTGCCTCAGTCCACCGCCGGAACAACGGCATCAGGGCCTATGTCTTCGAGGGTTTCTTCAAAAAACTAAGTACAAGTCAGGAGATTTCGATAACCTTCTGGAACGTACACGGGTTTTCGAATGCCGAACACAGCGAGACTCTGAAACGCTCTGACATCAACTGTATCTACGAGACTTGGCTAACTGCGAATCCGGAAACTCCACCGCTGACTCTGAAAGATTTCAACTGCATCTGGACCGAAGCGTTAAGGGAACACAGCACAGGACGGGGCAGCGGAGGCCTAGCTGTTCTTACGAAGCAGATACCAACTGAAGTTATCGACATAAGTCCATGGTGGATATTCGTAAGAGTAACTTTACCAGATACGATAGCAATTATAGGATCTCTGTACTTCAAACCAGATTTACAACTAGAATCAATCTTGGAAATGTTACAAATTTTAATTGATGAAATCAGAGAAAGGGGAAAATCCTGGATTATTCGTTATTGGTGGCGATACAAATGCCAGAGTAGGAGAACGCGACTTGATACCCAGTGAAATATTTGAAGGTTCAAATCTCTTTGACACAATGTTATCAACTGACCGGCTAGTAAACCAAAGAGGCTCGCTGGTCTTAGAGTTTATGACTGTAAATGGTTTTCTCTTGATTAATGGCAGATCGATTAGCGATAGACCAGCCCGACTAACTTTTAACAGCACTCTGGGAAAAAGTGTTATTGATTTAGTTTGGATAGATACGACAGGACTTAGCTGGATCAAGGATTTAACTGTTGTTTTAGAACCTACTTTGTCTGATCATTTTCCTGTAGAACTTAAACTCATATGCGAAAACGAAGCCGAGCACGAGACACAAAATAACCAAACTGACGAGACTGAAAACGTAACACCGCAGCAAGCAGGCATAAAATGGAAAGCAGACTCTTGTGGACGCTATCTTTGCGCGATGTCTAATTCAGACCGTCTTTTTAGAACTCATCCAGACGATACCTCAGCAAATCTTTATGAAAACATAAGGCTCGCAATAACTGAGTCGGCAGAGATAGCAGGCATGACCAAAGTTATCCGTTCCGGTGTGAGTAAGTACAAGAGCAAACCTTGGTATGACATAAACTGCGTGACTCTCAAATCGGAACTACGCCAAGCACTAAAAAACTACGAGAGCTCAAATCTCAGTGAAGAATGCAATGTGATATACTTAGAATGTAAAAAACGATACAGAAAGGCCCTAGATTCCGCCAAAAAAAGACACACTCTGTTAATAAAAGAAAGCTTTTACAATCTTAATCATTCATCCGAGTTTTGGTCCGCGGTAAACAACTGCAAACCGAAACGCAACACCTTCTATAGCTTACCAATTGAAAGATGGAACGAATTTTATGAAATAGTATACACACCGCGACTCGATACGAGTCTTACTTTTTACGGTCCCGGACACGAATTATTAGACAAACCGATCTCGCAACTCGAACTCGAAAAAGCGTTAAGAAAAAGTAAGAATGGCAAGGCACCGGGTCCGGACGGGATTTCTAACGAATTTTACAAAAATTTACCGCCGGAATGGTTCACCTTCCTCCTTCGTCTGTACAACAAGGTATTGGATGCGGAATCGGTTTCCAACCCTGTGGTCCGCAGTGATACTGACAATGATTTTCAAGAAAGGCGACAAAGATGATCCTACCAACTACCGAGGAATTGCACTCGTAAACAGCATAACAAAAATATTTACGGATATCTTAAAGAACAGGCTAAATTTTGTAACAAAAATTCTGAAGATCATTCCAGAGTCTCAGATGGGCTTCAGGAAAGGTCGTGGCTGCGTGGAAAGTATTTTTACTCTCACCGCTACAATCCAACTTCAGTTAAGACTTGGTGAGAGGGAAGTATACGCCATATTTGTCGACTTTAAACGGGCATTCGATTCTATATCACACGCGCTTCTCTGGGAAAAACTTTATAGACAAGGTATAAGTCCTAAGTTTATCCGCATACTAAAGTCATTGTACGACCAAGCCTCTGTCCAAGTGAAGAGTCGGGGAGCTCGGTCAAGAAAATTCCCGGTTTCCGAAGGCGTTTTGCAAGGGGAGTCTCTGAGTCCCCGACCTATTTCTTTTGTTTATAGCTGACATTGAGGAGTTTTTTAGAAGCAAAGGGCTGACTGGTCTCAACATAAATGGAATGCTGGATATAATAATGCTTCTCTATGCGGACGACACCGTAATTTTAGCGCACTCGCATGCGGACCTAAGGAAAAAAACTTAAGACTTTGGAGGAATATTGCAATAGAAATGGCTTAAAAGTAAACGTTTCCAAAACTAAAATCGTAGTATTTAGGTCAGGTGGCAGAGCGCAGAAACTAGATGGCAACTTCACTCAGTACCAAGGCGAATCTGTCGAGGTGGTCGCTGACTACAACTACCTAGGAGTTCCCATCTCAAGTTCTACTCTGGGTCTTAAAGCTGCCCAAGCTTCAGTAAACAAAGCGAAAAATAGCATCTAGTACCGTGTTATCCATCCTCGCAAACGCAAAATGCGATTCATGGGAGGCATACGGTAAACTGTATGATAGCATGGTTACGTCTACTTTGCTGTATGCCTTCCCAGCTTGGGGATTAAGATACCAAGATTTTGTCGAATTAGCACAGACCTGGTTCTTTAAAAGACTGCTACTTCTGCCAAAGAACACTTCAAATGCTGTACTCAGACTAGAACTTGGTTTACTGAAAATATCCTATAAAGCGATGCGGATGACATGGGATTGGTTCGTCAGAATTCTTGAGGAGGATGACGAATCTTTACCTAAAGCGTGTATGGTTAGACTGATAAACCTTGCTAATAGCATAGAAGGCGAAAACAAATACAATTGGGCCTCTCAATTTAGAACTTTTCTAAACAAAACAGACGCCAACGATTTGTGGGGGAACTTCGAGCCAGGTGCATGGAAAAGTAGAACTGAAACAGTATTTGCCAAGTACAAACTAATCTTGAAAACCGAAGATTTCAACTCGTGGGCTCTATCCATGTCTAGCCAGCTCGAAATTCCTCGAACAATCAATAATCCTGCGGCCAAACACCTCATGATGCGACTTCCATTAGCTATTAAGCGTATTATTACCCAGATTAGACTAGCCAATCAATTCACTTGCAATCTTAGTTTTAAACACTGTACCGGAAAACTTGACCCGCAACAAATATGCCAAAATTGTAATCTCGCTGAAAATGAAACCGTACTACACTTTATGCTCTGTTGCCCGCTTTACGAACCGTATAGAATGCACTATTTGAATGATTTTATTAATGCCGAAAGAACCAGCGACTTACTGACTAAAATGTTTACCTCTACAGACTCGAAAATTCTGAAAAAATTGTTTAATTATATCAACCAAAGTTTAATGTTAAGAGCTTTCTCACTTTTTGTTTAAATTACTGTAATCAAATGCGTCGCCCCCCCCCTTGCTATAGGGGTATCTGTATACCTCTGTTGAAGCAATAAACATACATACATACATACATACAATATTAAAACAATATATAATGTTTTTTTTTTAACAAAAATTTTGCAACTGTACATTCAAATAGCTCTATTTAAAAAAAATAGGATACTTGTCCAATGCATACGCATATACGCATATACGTACATATACACGTACGCATATACGTACACACACGCATATACATACACACACATACACACACACAAGGTATCCTAGTTTAATTTATCACTTTTTTATTTTTGCAGAGTTGGGTTGAATAAAAAATATGTTCAGACAAAAAGTTGTTGAGCATTAAGGAGGTTATATGATGTTGACCTTTATTTCATCTTGAGTTAAAGTCAGAATATTATTTCAAAATTAACTTTACTTTTCCAAATAGAAACCCTTACTTTTTATTGCAAAATTGTAAATGTAAAAATTAATATTCCAACAATAAAAAGTACAAAAGAAAAAACACCAAAGTAGATAACAAAACAAAAATTAAGTATATGTGTAGACTTTAAAAGTAGCAGTTCGTTTAATTTTGCTTAAAAAGATATAAATAAAAGCATAATAGCTCAAAAATAGATATAAAATCAATTTAATTAGTTAAGTTATTCTTACTCTTATTCTTACCTCTCTGTCTAACTCCCTCTAACTCCGTAGAATGTTAGAATTTTCAAAAATGTTATGAAGCAACTTTACAAACTCATAAAGAGGTAAAAGAAATAGGGAAATATTCCCTCGTTCGGCTGGCAGAAGTTGGGAGTAAAAAACAGGTTGAACGACTGTATAGATAATCTGAAAAAAATATTAGATATTTTTAGAATAAGGATGTATTAAAATAAGAATATGTCACAGAATAATTTTGAACAAAGAATATATCAAATAAAAAAAAGGACTAATTTTGGAGAAATTAAGTATATGTGTAGACTTTAAAAGTAACAGTTCTTTTAATTTTGCTTAAAAAGATATAAATAAAAGCATAATAGCTCAAAAATAGATATAAAATCAATTTAATTAGTTAAGTTATTCTTACTCTTATTCTTACCTCTCTGTCTAACTCCCTCTAACTCCGTAGAATGTTAGAATTTTCAAAAATGTTATGAAGCAACTTTACAAACTCATAAAGAGGTAAAAGAAATAGGGAAATATTCCCTCGTTCGGCTGGCAGAAGTTGGGAGTAAAAAAACAGGTTGAACGACTGTATAGATAATCTGAAAAAAATATTAGATATTTTTAGAATAAGGATGTATCAAAATAAGAATATGTCACAAAGAAAAAATTTGTTATTTATTTATTAAAAAAGGAAATAAAAATACTCACATAACTCTGTCCTAAAAATATACGTATTATAATAGAAGAATACAACAGAAAATATTTGATACTAATATATATATATATATCCTCCCCGCCGGGTTCCTACCTTGCCGAAGCCTCGGGGAGGGCGTGCGTGGCTCGCGGGACGCCGGGGACCGCGGGACCGCTCGGCGGACCCGGCGTTCTCGGGGGCTGCGGGCGGCCGATCTGAGGCGGGTGGGGGGGCTTAAGGGCGCGCACGGGGATCACCCGCTCAGGGGTGTAGCCGGGCGCGCCCGACCAAAAGGAACCCCCCAAGCCAAGGTGTGAGCAACCGTGCTGATGGCTGCGTGGCGCAGGGGGTGCTGCGTCGCAAACGGTGCCTCCCGGAAACCGGGCGACCTCCGGGAGAGGGTAGCCAAGCCCCGGGCATTCGCGGCTCTGCCCGGGTGATAACGCGCGACCGCGGTACTCGTGGGATTCAAATGGAGGATGAACAACAACATAAAAACAAAAATAAAAATATAAAAAAAAATATAAATAATGAGTATGAGGAGGTCCTCCAGGGAGTAGCCACCTTAGTAGGTAGCGAACGACCTGAGGAAACTAGACCGGGCAGCTTGGGGAAGGAGCCGGACAAGGCCCAACCACAAGCTGGTAAAAGCCGGGTAAAGTATAGCGGGGCGGCACGTCGTCGCTACTAAGAAGCAGAAGCAGATGGAGGGGAAGAGCAGCGCTGAAAGGCCTGCTCCTGAACCAAACTCTGCTTCTGAGGCAATGCCAGAGACGGGGGAGCGAGTTTCCGCTGGGACGTGCAAGCGAACCAGATCGGAACAGAGCACACCCAGTCCTAGCACTGCACAGTTGAGCAAAAGGACTAAGATCACTGCAGATCAGAGGACTTTTGCCCAAATAACATCCGGCTTAGTAAGGGTAGCCATGGTTCCCATGGAGTATCCCGAGCGAAAGCTGGACGAAAAAGAAGCTGTGCTCTTGAGGGATAAGGTGAAGGAGAGTATCCTTGGCGTTGCGAAGGGTACCAAAGCCCCCACCTTCAGGGGCACAGCAGATAGAGACGGTGCAGTTATCTTTAACTGCACCGATGCTGAAACCGAAGGGTGGCTGCGAAGCCTAACTTCGGTTTTGGAGATAAATGGGGTTCGGCTGCGTGCAGTGCAGCTCGATGAACTGCCTAGGCGTCATCGGGTTGTGGTGCACGTGGAGGACCCTAGAATGCCTGTCAAGGAAGCAATAGAGCTACTTGACAGGCAGAATGAGGGTCTCCAAGCCGCGGACTGGGTGGTCGCGAGGGGCAGCGAAAGTAGGGATGCTACGAGCACCCACTTCGCTGCCCTTATTGGGGAGGGAGCGTTGAGTGCTCTTAAAGCGCTCAACTTTAAACCCTTCTGTGGTCTCGGCCAGGCGACAGTTAGATTGCCTGGGGGGGACCGCAGGGGGGAGTTAGGAAGGAAGGAAGATAGATCGGAGACTGCCTAATCAATGGCGGGCTCCAATATCCCCTTCACTCAAATCAACTTGCATCACAGCAAAAGCGCCTCGGCGGTTCTAGCCAGGTGCGCAGCTGTGATGCACACAAAGCATTTATTCCTCATCCAAGAGCCGTGGCTCGTCAAGGGACACATTAAGGGCCTTGGAGGTTGTGGTAAATTGTTTAAAGCAGACAACGCAGAAAGACCAAGAGCCTGTATTGTGGCGAAAGGTTTGGATGCCTGTCTATTACCACAGTTTAGCGACGGCGACTTAGTGGCCGTAAGGCTAAAACTTAAAACAGACGATGGAGGGACCAGGGACCTGATAGTGGGGTCAGTTTACATGCCCTACGACTCGGAGGAACTACCCCCCCAAAGAAACATGATAGAGCTAGTAGCTTATGCGAAGGAAAGGGGGCTAGAACTTCTCTTGGGCTGCGATGCAAACTCACACCATTTGGTGTGGGGAAGCTCCGATATAAACCCGAGAGGAGAAAGCCTACTTAACTTCATCATGAGCACTAACCTGCAAATCCTAAACAGAGGAACAGAACCCACTTTCCTGGACTCTAGAAGACAGGAAGTGATAGACATTACGTTGTGCACGAGGGGAGTGGTGGATCTGGTGGCGGGATGGAGGGTCTCAAATGAACCTTCAGGGTCCGACCACAGACAGATCCGCTTCGACCTTGTGAACTTACAAAAACATGAACAGTGGGGGAGAAACCCCAGGAAAACAAACTGGGAGGGCTTTAGAGCCGACTTAGTCAGTCGGCTAAAAAATGCACCGACCAGATTCCATACAAAGGAGGACCTGGAGATCGCAGCGAGCTTCGTTAGCGATGCTATCAGGGAATCCTTTGAACTGAATTGCCCATTAAGGCCGAGAAATGCCTCGGCCAGGGTCTCATGGTGGAATGAAGAGTTGTCGAAGCTCAGGGCTGGGGCAAGAAGGCTCTTCAATAGGGCCAGAAATGTAAATACGCTGGAAGCCTGGGAAAAACACAGGGCTGCTCAGCGAGATTACAAAAAGGCGATAGTTAGCGCCAAAAGAACGGGGTGGAGGAACTATTGCGAGAGGATTGAGAGCGCTTCGGAAGCATCCAGACTCTGCAAGATCCTCTGCAAAGAGAGTGATCCACAGTGGAGCTGTCTCAAGCTCCCTAATGGAGAATTCACAGAAACAACTGAGGAGACTTTGAACCATCTCATGGAGGCTCACTTCCCGGGATTTCAAAAGTCTTCTTCAGTCACGGAGAAACAACGACAACCTAGGGCTGTTTATAAGCCCAGGGCTTGGGCGTTGGCGGCAAAGGTGGTTTATCCACAAGCGGTGGAGTGGGCGGTTCGCTCTTTTGAGCCCTACAAGGCTCCGGGACCGGACGGCATACTCCCTCTACTTTTACAGGAGGGACTCGAAGAGCTGGTAGGCCCATTGACTAAAATCTTTAGGGCAAGCATAGCTCTGAGACATGTCCCGCAAGCATGGAGAGCCACTAGAGTGGTCTTCATACCTAAGCCTGGCAGAAATGGACACATTAAAGCCAAAGATTACAGACCCATCAGTTTGACTTCCTTTCTGTTGAAGACCCTGGAGAGGCTAATTGATGGGTTTCTCAAGAATGGACCATTGGCGGACCACCCTCTAGCCAGTGCTCAGTATGCCTACAGGGAGGGCAGGTCTACGGAAACTGCCCTACACCACCTGATAGGCAGGATAGAGACACAGCTGGAGGCGAAAGGATACGCTATTGGAACTTTCTTGGACATCGAAGGGGCGTTTGATAGCACCTCGAATAAGGCCATTAAGGAAGCACTGATTGCACATGGGGTCCCGGAACCGCTGGTAGATTGGGTGGTGGACATGCTGACGGGGAGGAACCTAACAGTCACGCACAGCAATATTAGCATCACTGGTAAACCGGGCAAGGGGTGCCCGCAGGGTGGGGTTCTGTCCCCTTTGTTGTGGTGCCTCGTAGTTAATGACCTTCTGGTGAAATTACAAAAGAAGGGGTTCCTGACCTATGGCTATGCGGACGATGTAGCTATAGTGATCACAGGATCCTTCTTAGATACCCTAAGGGATCGCATGAAAGATGCCTTAAAGATCGTCCAAAAATGGTGTGAGGCCAAGGGATTGATGGTTAATCCATCAAAGACCAATATAATGGTCTTCACTAGGAAATACAAACCAGAACCCATTGAGCCTCTTAAGCTCTGGGGGAAGGCAATCCCCTTTACAACCTCAGTTAAATACTTGGGACTACATATAGATACCAAACTTAACTGGAAAGTACACCTTGCAGAGAGCAAGAAAAAATTCTACACATGCATGTGGATGTGTAGAAGAGCCATGGGAAAGTCTTGGGGCATCAAAGCTCCCATAGCACTATGGTTGTACAAAGCGGTACTAGTTACCGAGACTACTTTATGCATCTGTGATCTGGTGGCCCAGGACAGAGAAAGTGGAAGCAAAGAACCTTCTGAAAAGCCTACAAGGGAGCTACCTAAGGGCTGCAGTAGGGGCTATGAGGACTACCCCCACAGAGGCGCTGGAAATTGCACTCTGTGTGCCTCCACTGGACCTGGCCGTTGTAAACGCAGCAAGGAACACAGCATACAGACTAAGGTGTCAGGGTGAATGGAAAAATACAGGATTGGGACATACAAGGCTTGACCTGTTCCAAAAACACCCTTTTACCTTAAAGCAAGATAGAATTCTCAAAAAACATCAGTTGGTAAAGCATTTTAAGATACGAATACCAACTAGAAAAGAATGGTCTGACCGGAGGGGAGTCGGGGATCCCAATGTGGATCTATGGTTCACTGATGGGTCAGGCATTAACGACTGCTTCGGGGCAGGATTTTACGGGCCGAAGGAGAACCACAGGGAGAGTATTCCTGTGGGAAGCCACTCAACTGTTTTTGCAGCTGAGATAGTGGCTATCCTAAAGTGCACGGAATATCTGCTAAACAAAGACACGAAGGGAAGGAAAATAAACATCTGCTCGGATAGTAGAGCAGCCATACAAGCACTGGCAAAAACAACTACCGAATCAGCACTGGTTTGGGATTGCATGCTAGCATTAGAAAGACTATGCGGACTTAATAAGGTTACGTTAGTATGGGTGCCTGGGCATCAAGGAATACCCGGGAACGAAACTGCAGACATGCTGGCCAAGAAGGGAGCTAATGAAGCACCAATTGGCCAGGTGACGGGAATACCCTTTGCAGTAGGCAAAGAAATCATCAAAAGTCTCCTGAAAAGGGAACACCTGGCCAGGTGGGAGAAATCAAAAACCTGCCGCCAAGCCAGGACTTTGATGAAAGACAGCAGACCAGGTAGGGCTAAAGAACTACTGGCACTGAGTAAACAGAAACTGAGAATGGCGTTGGGACTGCTCACTGGTCACTCCGCCTTACTTAGAGCACACCTTTATAATCTCGGGCTTGCGGAGCAAAAGGCATGTCGCCTTTGCGGAGACGAGAAAGAAGACAACGTACATATAATATGCCAATGCCCGGCATTTGTATGTAAGAGATACAAGATCTGGGAGCGCATGTTCTTAACCCCCCAGGATCTAGAAAATGCTAGGGTTACAGATCTGATAAACCTGGTACAGGGCTCAAGACTGTATCTTGAGACCTAGCAAAAAACGAGTGGGAAGGCACAAAGGATCAGCTAGATCTAGTGGCCAACAGGGACCCTGGTGGTACCTCCCACTTCTACTACTACTACTACTACATATATATATATATATATATATATATATATATATATATATATATATATATGTACAAGTGCATATACATATGTGTGTATATGTATATATATAATGTTCTATTAAAGGTACTTATTCTTACCTGTCGTCCAACTGATGTTATAATTTCCAAGCCACACGTATAATCAGACTTGCAAAGAGGGAAAAAGAAACGAAAAAAGGAAAGGTTGAACGACTCTGTAGATAATCTGAAAGAAATATTAGATATTTTTAGAATAAAAATATATCGGAATAAGAGTGCGTCACAGAATATTCTTGAAGAAGAAATATGTCAAAGAAAAAAAAAAAGATTTTTGAGAACAGGAATTAAAAAGAGATCCTTAAAAAGAGTTACATATTAAAGTACAAACAAAAAAAAATTATTGTATTTAATAAAAAAGAAAATAAAATTACTCACATAACTGTCGTAAGAATATATATATTAAAGGCACTTATTCTTACTTGTCGTCTAACTGAATATATATATATATTCAGATAAAATAATTATTTACCTTTAAATCAAAAAAGTGGAAGAACAGGAACAGAAAACAGGGATAAATCTTTGTAACAGGAACAGGGTTTTAATGACAGGTTTTTTTGTAGTATCTATAAAAAGAAAGAATTATGATTAAAATACATACATATAAATATATAAATAAATTTTGTCTGGATAAGCTTTAAAATTTTGAAAACGGCTCCAACTGATAACAAACAAACGGAAAGACAGAAAGACAATAAGATGATGAGATAGAAAGGAAATAAAACAGAGAGACGAAGAAATGGAAAAACAAAAATTTTTTTAAATATAAATTTGATATTTATAAGATACATACCTTCTTTCTTTGTCACTCTTGCTCCTTCTTCTCTTCTTTATCTTTTCTTTCTTCTTTCTCCTTCCTCTCTCTCTCTCTCTCTCTCTCTCTCTCTCTCTCTCTCTCTCTCTCTCTCTCTCTCTCTCTCTCTCTCTCTCTCTCTCTCTCTCTCTCTTTCTTTTGCAGAAAAACTGTATATCCTTCTTCTTAGAAAAATCTTCTCTCTGAGTGTGCTAACCCTCTTCTACGTAACTGTCAAATGTCAAAATACCACCGCTCACGACAGCCACGAATTGAAGTGACTTGTATCAAAATCAAGATCGAGTTTCGAGACAACCAATCAGCATCGCGGAAAAGAGGCAACAATAAACTATCCATGCCTTTTTTAGAAAGGGAATCGAGGGTCTCGGATAGGGTAGAATCATGCTCAAAATTATTATAATCTATGATATCGTCCGCCTCCCAATCGTGGTATTGTAAAATTTGGTCTAATTTTTCTTTAACACATTGTCGATATTCTGTACTCTTTCCCTTACATTTCGGCCCGTAAATATCTTTCAGCTCCTGTAGCGAGATTAAAATTTGCGGCGAAGTCTGTTCGGAAACGGTGCAGTTTCCAAATTTAGGAGGTTTTATGATACTGTACACTGACAATATTTTGTACAGTTGCAAGAACGTCGGGCAGCTGGGATGATCATTACATCCTGCAGCTTGTCGAATAGTGCCAAAAAATTTCTACAATAAAAATATATACAAACATAGGTTGTACATAGATGCAATTACATGCGCGCGTGGGCACGCACGCACATCATTATCAATAATAGGCTTGTTCACGTTGCTTGAAATTCCCAAACATTTTTGCACTTGAAATGAGATAAATATATATACCTATTCGGCCGTTGGAGAGAGAGAAAGCGAAGATGCTGAGTGCAAAAAATGCAAGCAATTAACGCGAACAGACCCAGTGACTGGCACTTGTGGAGATTATATTTATATTACATAATTTATATCTCAGGTGTTGTGCGATTGCTCAAGTCAAGCATATGAGGTAAATACTTATATTTCCATGTTCTCCTATTTCAAGATTCTTCTATCACGGTAAGTAACAAGAACTCAAGATAACAAATGTTGTATATTTGGTTAACTTTTGCTAATAATTGATTTTCTTTTTCAGATATTCTCCACTTTCGACAATCGCACAACGAGGTAAATATTTCTCTCCCCCTTCCGTCATTTTAAAATTCTTCAATTAAAGTAATTTTCTTTTCTCTGTCAAGTACATTTCAAATTCCAGGATTAAGCAAATAAGGTAAGTATATCTTCCCTCCCCATCACTGTAGAATTCTTCATTCACCGTAATATAATGACTGGAGGACTATGACCCGTATTCATAGTCGGAGCATGTTTGATCGAGTAATGCACCCAATTCGGACAAGTATGGAAGTTTAATTACCTCCAAGTTATCCTGATTCACTTTCCCGGTTAGTAAATATTTAAAATCGTATTTTTCGATGAGATAGGGGCACAAATTGATCGTTGATTGTAGGGAGATTCGCAAAGCTTCAGACGTTTGTACGGTTAAGAATTCATCAGCCGTTATGTCACATTGTACTTTGGCAAGTTCCCACTCGTTTAACCATTGGAGCGCATCTTGTAATACCTGAAGATATATTGAATCAGGTCATATTAAATCGGTTGTAAAGTATTTAATAAAGCGTTACAGCTGTTCAATAATAATCATGTAATTACTTGAAAGTGTTTGGTCTCTGGGGTCAGACCCTGATTCGGAAATTTCCGATTTAGCGCATCAAACATATCGTTTATTCGAGTGCAGAACTTAATTGTTTCTTCACATTCGGCGAGAGATTTGATTCCACTTGATAAATAAAAGGCCAAACCTTGTGCAACAGACTGACTAAAAATTACAAATGTGCAAATGTGTAACGATTTATTTTCCATAAAATTTATACAATATAAATATTATGGTATAATTAGAAAAGAAATACCTGAGTCGCGAGTCAAACACGCATTTTCGAGGTGGTATCCAATATAACATGTCTTTGTGTTATTTTAGGACAAGCCCTGGCATTTCCTGGATATTTACTGTCCAGATCGAATAAGATCTTAAAGTAGTCCCAACGTATGTATTTATCCGACGATTTTATCTGCAAAAATGTTTAGTAAAAATATTTATTTATTGTTTTCTATATACTGTACCGTTTATTCATGCAAGACTGCTCTCATTCGTGTATATCATAATTTAAACAGAGTTTATTTTTGTAGACAGAAATTCAATTACAGATTTTTTAAATTACTATATACATGTAACTATAATTCAGCAGACAGTATTTATTGCATAAATTAATTAATTTTTTTCAGATATATAAATTATTTTTGTTTTCCAGGATGCCGTAAATTAGATATTTTTCCTTTATTTTGGAGTTCATCAATCGAGGTAAGTAATAATTCGAAACAAATAACTTTAATTTACTAATTGAATATCCTCATATCTTTTTTTCAGGTATTCTCTGGATGCAATAATCGTGCATATCAAACAAACTTTTTTTTCTTTACCCTCCGATTTTCAGATGCATCTATTATCATGATAAAGCGCGTATGCATAGTTACTCTTTCAGGTACGACTTTGTAAAGCGTAAGCGGATCTAATTTATAATACGGCAAAAATTATATGTATACTCTTTTTATTTTGTGAATTGATTTTTCATTATCGTTTTACAATTATTATTTAAAAACGTTTTTTCATTCAAATACTATGCAGAATCAAATATACAAAACTTGTTGATTTTATTTGAAACTTACCCGCAATTGTCTTTTATTGTACAGCCGGTTTCGAATATTTTTGATGACGTGAGGTATATCAGAAAAAGCGAATACCTTCCGGTTTTTATCGATAGGATGTGTACACCATGTTTTTGTGCAATTCATTGTACCTGAGACGCCCAACAGAGACCACATCTTTGCATTTGTTGCCGCACCATCAGCGATAACACCGTGTATCATTGCTCCACTGTTTTCCAGGTAAGTTATAGCTTTTAATACCAATTTAGCGAGTTCTTCGCCCTTGACTGGATTTTTTGAAGCAAATACAGCAATCGGTTGAGTGTACAAAGATGCCAAAGATTGAAACATAAGCACAAGACCGTGCGTAGCTTGATCTTGAATGTCCGTAGACTGCGGCTTTTCTTGACCAAAATCTGTTAACCCAACGTAAGTTAGGTTTCTCGAACAGACTGCCAGAGACTTTCTTAAATGGATTTCATCCAATAAAAGTATACCATGTCGCTTCAAAGATGTTTTATCCTCGAAATGCTTCTTTAAGAATTGCTGAAATTGTTCGTCAAAGCCGCATTTCATGTCTATCAGTGACCAATAGCTGCGTACTGTTCTTATGCAAGGTAATGGTAAAACATTATTTTTCCGAAGAAACTCACAATAGCTTGGTGAGCGTATATTCATCATCATGCACAACATTATCCATTCTTCAGAGTAACGACGATTCTTCGTGTCTCTCTTCGACACAGCAGAGATAATTTCTTTTAGCGCTGTACGTTGTGCAGCTGAGATGTTTAATTTCAAACACTTTTCGTCCAACGTTTCGGCACGAATAGAAGCGATTTCGCTGGCTTTCTCTTTGAATGATTGAGTTAGTAATTGTATACGCTGCTTGGCTCTGTTTTTTGCACGTTTTTCACGAGAGTTCTTCTTCCGTAAAGCAATGAGTTTCTTGTATCGATAGGATTTGACACTCGAAGTACACGTTTCACTGTTTTAATTGTTTTCGACCTCGCTTCTTTCTGGATTATTTGTTGTCGCATTTTTATACAGTGATCACATCTTTTACGTTTTGTGACCATAGTGCAGTCCTTGTGACGCCACCGGTTAACGTAGTCTCTGAATACATTATCACTTGGCAAAAAAAGAACGTTAATGGCACCCAGACCATTGCACAGATTCCTATTTTGGAACGATTTTAAATACTGTGGTAGCAATCTTATATCGTCTAAAATTTTACTGAGATTATTTTCTTTTGTAGCGACAGCACGCCCATAAACGTAGTGATGAAGTGTTCTATCACTGTCGATCACTATGTTTCTTTCTGTT
>JASTWP010003464.1:0-23531 GCA_030770255.1 Temnothorax ravouxi
AAAAACTGCGTTTAATATGTAATTATTTAAAAAATGATTATTAGAGAAAAAAATTTAATTTATTGAATAGAACCGGTAGAGGTAAAGAAGACCGACGCGCGACGCGCGAAGCGTGTATCGATTGTGCACCGCCTTCGCGTTGCACGTCGTAAGTCGTATAACATACAGAAAAGCTTGGAGACTTCTCGGGGACTCGTAAAAAGAAAAGGCAGTAATACCGGAAAACCATATGTTTCCTCCAAAGCGGCTCTGTATATGGCCGATGACGCTCACAAAAGTCCTCAAGTCGTATGATGACGCGTTTACGTTCGACAAAAAAAATGCAACCTCTACGATTTTTTTTTTTAAGGGTCAACAGGAGTAACACTACCGACCTCTGTCGGGTTGCTTAGCTGCGAGTCCGTATTTTATTTATTATAAATTTTTTAAGAGCCAAAATGGAAAATCCGGCTATGTACCAGCTTGCGGCTGATCTTACTGATTAAAACGAGCATAAGTTTAATGAGATTCGTTAATTAATTTGGCTAAACTTTGGGATAAGCCGTTCCTAAGCAGCTTTGCAGGCTTGCTTAGAGCTGCAAAGCTGCTTAGGAACGGCTATCCCAAAGTTTAGCCAAATTAATTAACGAATCTCATTAAACTTATGCTCGTTTTAATCAGTAAGATCAGCCGCAAGCTGGTACATAGCCGGATTTTCCATTTTGGCTCTTAAAAAATTTATAATAAATAAAATACGGACTCGCAGCTAAGCAACCCGACAGAGGTCGGTAGTGTTACTCCTGTCGACCCTTAACAAAACTCAACTCTCCGTGGAATTCTTGTTTTTTTTGTCCTGCACTCGCACGTCTTTTTGTCGAAATATCCCCCAGCGAATAAAGCTCTTTTTTAGATGAGTTTATCTGTACGACAAATACGGGATGTATTGATTCATGGAATTCCAAAAGAGGATGTAAGAAGTATTTGAAAATTGTTATCTTTGTTACATCCTTCGGTGAGGATGTTGTTTCATAAAGGGTTTTTAAGAAATCTTTCGAAATTTACACAGATACGTCGATTATTTCATCGTTTTTGTGAATCAATTAAATATTCATACTGGAATAGAAATTTCTAAAGTCATAAATCTTCGGCGAGGATAAAATTTTCATTGTAGATAAGATAAGGTCGAAACTTACAGTAAAGATATTGTTGTGCCCCTTGTGGGTATAGGACACAGGGTTCTTTCGATCCACGGAGGAGGCGGGATTATAAATGATTACAACACACGACACTTTTAATAAACTGATAGTATAATTAACTCTGGTTGACCGTTATTACAGAAAATGCCCGTTACTGGTCTGCTCCCTGACTCCAATTGCCCTCTCGTCCTCTGTTCTCGTTCTGTTTTATCCATCTGTCCGTCCTTCGGTTTTGCTGAGTTGCTCGATCGGAAGGCCGGTCGCGCAACTTATTGTTGTGATTCTCCTTTGTCGCTTGCTCTCAATATATCTTTCAGGGTCTCGGTTTCTTAATTCTATTATTTTACCTCTTCTTACTTAATATCTATGTTTCACAATTCTTACTTAATATAATTGTTTCTCTTATCTTAAATTGGGGCCGTAACATCCCTCCCCCTTTGTGAGAAGGAAACTACGGTCGGTAGTTTTCGTTACAATAGTTGTTGTTTATTCTTACTCCTATTTCTATCGAGGTAGTTTTATTTACTTTATTGTTTTCTACGGTTACATCTTTCTTACTTTCTAGTATAGTATTGCCGAATCGCCTTGTATGTGCGGTCGATCGCTTGTCCGTTTATTTCGTTTTATAATATAAATGCTTATTCCTATTATGCTTAGTATTATTATTATCGTAAGTGTCGATCCTACGGGATATATGACATAGGGATTTTTTATTAGGGTACGTGTCTTGGGGTTTTTCCAACTCTTTATTTATGTCGCTTATGTCTAGACTTAATTCCATTAGTTCGTTAGGGTTTCTAATTACCGGTTCTAGTCTAATTTCTTTTTTCGCTTGTTTGTTGGCGTTTTTACATAAACTTGCACCTCGCATGGTGCGTCGGCTTTTATAAAGTATATCGGGTAGTTTCGGTTACATACATATTTTATTCCGTTTCGTTTACAATCATTTAGATCGCGTTCCTCTATAGCGTTATATAATTATGATTTTCTTTATCTATTGCTAATATGTTGTGAGTGATTCTTAAAAATGTAAAAATATTCGCGTGGCTGTAGACAGGTAGTGGTGTCGTTTTTATTATTTCATACACAGGGTATGCTACCACGGGAAATTTGATTATCGTATAAATGTTCGGGTTATCGTAATACGCGTTAATTTCTACGTAGCTTTGTATATCGTTCCAATTTTCTAGTCTAACTTTAAATGGGAAATGAGATCCTCACGTCAATTGTGACGTCGCTTCTTTTAATTCCGTTATGATTTTTTCTATCGGTAACAATCTCGTGAGTATAATTCCTTCTTGCGAATAAGTAAGGTAATCTATTGTGTCTTTCACGTCCTCTACTAGGTCTGTCGTAATTGTAGTTAGTATTAATAACTGTTCGTCTATTTCTTCTCGTCTAGCATATAGAGCTGTGTCCTGCTGTATTCTGGTTGTAACGTTCGTTAGCAGTTGTTCGTTGTGGTATAATGATTTTTCTAAAGCCTCCATGTGGCCTATTGTGGCATTTATCACCTTTAATTGCGTTTTCGCGGTGTGCCGTAGAGTCTGTTGCTGATTTTGTATCAGTTCAAGCTGCTCCTGTATGTTTTTTGCATCGTCGGCATCCATAGTACCGAACAACGTTTTGCTGATCGTGCCGATCGCATCTATTAAACCACGTTTGTTATCCTTTGTTTTGTATATCGTTTGTAATCGCGTTAATAATTGCGTTAATTTTTCGTTATCTTTTTCTATCGTTCGGATAAGGACTCATGTTACTTTTCTTTGAATTTTTCTTGGCTTGATTATGCTTTCTCCTTGCATTTTTTCTCTCCTCGCGTTTAATGTGTCTCTAAACGTTGGGTAGAGTACTTGTTGTCTAACGATAATTAAAATGAGGTGCATTCAGTGTAATCTGTACTTCGCGCCAGCGTCTTGTGACGCCTGTATGCGCAGCTATTGGCTGAGGGCGGCGCGAGCGGGTGCCGTAAGTTTGCCTGGTGCGCCTAGTGCGTGTGCGGGGCCCTCCTCGTCTCGCTCGCCCCCTCCCTCCTACGTAGAAGCGGGGCCCTCCTCGTCTCGCTCGCCCCCTCCCTCCTACGTGGAGGCGGCCTTAACACCCCCGGGCACGTGGGTGCTTAACCAGCCCTTGAAAATTTCGGTGGATGTGGCCACCGGTCAACGGGTGGTGCGGTTGGTTCGCCGTAATTGATGTTCGGTAAGTACATATTATCTTATTTTTCTTATATATATTTTTTTTTTTGGCTTATTTTCTATCGCCTATTTTCTATCGCCTATTTTTTCGTAGCTTTTTACTGTTCTATAAAGGGCTTTAATCGGTTTACGTGTACTCGCGTCGTTTTCCGTCGCTTTTTTATTGTATAATTAACTTCGGAATGTTTTTCTATTATTTCGTACGGTCCTATCCACGGGGATTCTAATTTTTTTGATCTCCCTCTACGCACCGTTTCGTCGTGCAAGAGAACCTTGTCTCCCACTCGGAAATTAATTTCTTTTGTTTTCTTGTCTTACGTCTCCTTGGCCTTAGATTTTTCGTTTCGCAAATGTTCCTTTGCAACTCGTTGTGTCGCTCTTAATTTTTCTTTCAGCTCTTGCGCGTAATCGTCGTAGGTATACGTTGGTTTCGGTGGTTGCGACAGTGCCGTCGGTAGTGTCGCTCGGTGCCCGTATACCAGTTCGAAGGGTGTAAACCCGGTCGCCGTGTGTGGCGTCGTGTTATACGCGAACATTGCGTATGGCGTCCATTCGTCCCAGTCTGTCTGGTCCGCGTTAATATAATGACGCAGGTATTCGGCTAATGTCCTATGAGAGCGTTCTAACGCTCCGTTGCTCTCAGGATGGTACGCGGTGGTTTGAATTTTTTCTATTTTTAATAATTTGCACGTACTTTTAAATATTTCGCTTAGAAAATTTGTGCCTCTATCTGTCAGGATTTTTTCTGGGATCCCGTACTCAAAAATTATCTTTGTGACGAATTCTTTCGCGATCGTATTCGCTTCTTGGTTCGGTACAGGTATCGCTTTACTGAATTTAGATAGGTTATCTTGGAACGTGAGGATGTATTTATTTCCGTTTTCGGTCACCGTCAATGGTCCTACTATATCTAAGGCACATTTTTCAAACGGTTTATCCGCGGTGTCTGTAATTACTAGAGGTGCTTTATTTTTTCGCGATAACTTGTTCTTTTGACACAGTTCGCATTTATTAATGTAGTTTTCGACGTCTCGTGTTAATCCTCTCCAATTATGCGTCAACCTTATTCGGTTTATGGTGCGTTCCACACCTTGATGTCCTCCTACAGGTGCATCGTGGTATTCGTATAATATACGTTGCTTCTCTTCTTCTGTGTATTTTCTTTCGCTCTCCTCTTCGTTGTTCTCTTCCTTCTCTATCTTGTTGATATCTGTCGGCACATGTCGACTCAGCGCATCAGCGTTTCTATTCTCTTGACCGGCCTTGTGTACAATAGTGTAATCGTATTCTTCTAATTTCAACCTCCATCGGATTAATCGTGATCCGGAGTCCTTTACATTAAATAGCCAAACCAATGATTTATGGTCTGTCACTATGGTGAATTTTGTTCCATAAACGTATGGTCGGAAGTGTTTCACTGCCCATACTATCGCTAGTAATTCTTTCTCAGTAGTATTATAATTTTGCTCGGCCTTTGATAGTACTTGGCTCGCATACGCCACGGGTTGATCTTGACCTATCTTTCCCTGTGACAGTATAGCTCCGATTGCGTAATCTGACGCGTCTGTCGTCACTACGAATTCTTGAGAGAAGTCCGGGTATCTTAATACCGGTGCTGTAGTTAATTTTTCCTTAAGTATGTTAAATGCGTTTTGTTGTTCCGCGTTCCACTCGAATTTGATATCCTTTCTGGTTATTTTTGTGAGTGGCTTGGCAATTGCTGAGAAATCTTTAATAAATCTTCGGTAATATCCGGCTAATCCTACGAAAGCCTGAATGTCTTTTACCTTTGTTGGTTTCGGGAAGCTTTTTACTGCTTCTAGTTTTGATGGATCTGGCGAGATGCCGTTTTCTGTGATCACATGTCCGAGATACGTCACTTCTTTCCGAAGGAATTCGCATTTATCGGGCTGTAATTTCAAATTATATTTTCTCAACCTTTTTAGTACTTCTATTAATCTTTTGTTGTGCTCTTGTAAACTTGCTCCGTATACGATTATATCGTCCAGATATACTAAGCATTGTAATCCTACCAGTCCTGCTAGAACGGCTATTATTGCTCGTTGAAATGTCGCTGGGGCATTTTTCAGTCCAAAAGGCATTCGATTATACTCGTAATGTCCGTATTGTGTAGAGAACGCTGTTTTTTCTTTATCTTCTTCTTCCATCGGGATTTGGTGATATCCCGAGGCGAGATCTAGCGTGGTAAAGTATTTTGCTTTTCCCAGTTGGTCTAGGATATCGGTTATGTTTGGCAATGGAAAGGAATCTCCCTCCGTTAGATCGTTTACAAACCGAAAATCTATTACCACTCTCAGTTTTAATTTTCCTGATGCGTCTCTTTTCTTCGGGACTACTAGCAACGGCGCATTCCATGGGCTCGTGCTAGGCCTAATAATTTTGTTTTTTAACATCTCCTTTACTTGCCTATTCACTTCTTCCTTGTGTTTTTCTGGCAAGCGATACGGTCGGACGTTGACCGGTACGCTGCCTGCCTTTGTTGTAATCTTATGCGCGACGATGTCAGTGCATGTCAGTGGTTCTCCTTCCAAGTGTAATACGTCGCTGAAATCTCTGCAAATTTCCATAATAGCTTTCTTTTCTTCTTCATTTAAGTGTTGCGTGCGTATCAATTTTTCGACTCTTTCGCTACGCGGCATTGTTTCTTCTGCCTGGTTTACTTGATTTACTTCTATCTTTTCTGCTTCTTCTTGCTCTAACTCTTCTAATGTCACTTGCGGCATCAGCAGTTTGACTGTTTTTTCCGTCGTATTTAGTATGCTTGCCGGACATAGAAAATTTTCTGGCATCACTAGGCAATTTCCTATGAATACTCCTGGCATTGTTTCTTCTGCCTGTATTATTCCTAGTGAATTTTTGTCGGTCGCGACTTGTACTATTGTCTCGCTTCGCGGTTTCAAAACCATTTTCTTGTACGGATATAATTTTAGCGTGCTATTCCCTATGCGTATTAAGCTCGACTCGTAACTATATGACGCTTGATGCTTCTTTATAAAATCTACGCCTAGTATCCCGTCGTATTCAATCGGAAAATCATCTTTGACGACGTATATCGTGTGCTTGATCTTTCTATCTTTCAAGTCTATAGTTGCTGTAAATTTTCCAATCGTATGAGCTTTATGACCTGTTACTCCTGTAAGGGCCATTTTATCCTCTTCTATCATTGTCTCGCCTTTCAAGTGTTTTATCTTTATTATCGATACGGCCGCTCCGGTATCAAACAGTAAATTTATTTTTTCGCGCTTCGCTTCTGGCATGGGCAGAGTGATTAAGTCCAGCCCTGCGTGCTTCTGCGGCTTGTTCGTCATATGTGACACCTGATACTCTAACGCCGGTCGGCGCTGCTTTGTGTCCTCTTTATCTTCCTCATCGCTATTCGCGGCTGAGTTACTGTCCTTTTTTCTCGGACCATTCGTTTTCGGGTGAAAATTTTTATTTTGTTCTCGCGGATTATTAGGTTTGTTGTGATTTGTCCTTTCTCTATTTGGTCGACCATTTAACAGCCAACATTCTTCGCGCATGTGCCCTGCTTTCTTACAGTAATTGCAGACTTTATATATCGCGTTTACGCGGGGTGTCCTATCGCCGCGGGTTTCGGGTTTCGGTAAGGAGAAACGGTTTGCGTATCTACTGGTACGACATTCCCTTCCGAGGTGCCCGTATTTTCCGCATTTTTGGCATTGTATTGACGCTCGGTTATCGCGCGGTTGTGGCGAATACGCGTAATTATTTTTGGGACGCGGTGGATATCCGCTCGGTCCGTTTACCTTTTCTTCGGCGCTCGCTCCGGCAATCGCTTCTTGCAAGGTTGCGAAATGCTGAGCTCGGACAAGTAACTTGATCTCGTCTCTCAATCCTATTTGGTAATTCTGTAATGCCTGTTGTTGAATCGTATCTAAGATAGTTCGCTTGCTTTCTATTGTGTGATTTCTTCTCTCTATCATGGAGTAGTATAGCTCCATTGCTAGCTTATCGGTTCTTAATCCGAATGCTCTTGCATTTTCTCCGGGTTTTTGCTTGAGTGTATTAAACTCTAGTTGTAAGTGTGTTGTGCTTTTGCGGCTTAGATAGCAAACTTCTAATTCTTTCTTTAGTTGTGCGAAATCTCTTATCTCTCGCGTTTGAAAATCTATCATCGCTCTTCCTTTTAGCTTTGTGCATAACACTGCTTCTAATAACGTTCCTTCTTCCATAGGATTTATGTTTTTTATTGCATATGACGCGGCGCTTAAGAATTCTTGTAATTTACTCGAGGCTCCGTCGAACTCGGGTATCATATCTCGTGCCTCTTTTAAACGTATAGATATCCGATAGCGCGTTCCGCTTGGTTCCGGATATCGTATGACGTTCGTCCGTACGTTACTTCGAACGGGAGGTTACTTGGTTCGCGTCTCGCGTGAAATTCGCGGTGTTCAGGATTCGTCGTTTCTAGTTGATTTACGCGATCTTGTAAATTGCGGATTCCAATTAATATCTCGCCGAGAATGGCATCTCTGTCGTCCGTATCGTCCGGTTGCAGTCCGGGAATTCGATTACGATTATTCGCCGGTGTTCTCCTTCGAGATAACACTCTATTTAGGCGGTTGATTTCTGCGTCTACGTCTTCTGGAGTTATCTGCGCGTCGTTATTTACGATATCATTCGCGTCGTGGTTGCTATTTGTTGCTTCCGCCATCTCGATTACGTTCACGTTTCTCGAGGCAGAATAATACTCTTGCGGATTAAATACGCTGCTATCATACGAGGTTAATGAAAACTCTCGTCTGTGTGTTAGCCTACTGGTCGTACTGTCCGCGTCTTCGGATTGTGTGCGCGCGTGTGAGGGGTGGAGTCTACTTTCGTCGGGGCAGTTATTTTGTCCTATCACTCTCGCGTCTAAAATTACAACGGAATCGTCGAATTGTTCGCGTTCGATTACAGTGTTCGGGTGTAATTCCGGTTCCGATTCGCTTTCGCTTGAGTAGTACGCGTCTAAATTTCTACGCACGGTTTCGCGATTGTCACTTACGACTTCTTCGGTCGTTTGCACGGGGCTTAACGGTCTATTTCTACGCGCTCGTCGTGACGTCTCGCTATGGAGCCACGATTGGTTTAGTTCCGCAGGTGGATTTTCGTTTTCCGACATCTACGGTAATGGCGCTTTACATAATTTTCTTAATCGACTTACATTACGGTCGCTAGTCGCATGTTGCTGGTCGGTGCTCGTGCCGCTTTATCTGTCGGTGAGCCTCCGTTGAGGTAGGTCGGCGCCTTCTCAGGTTACGCTGCTCGCTTGTCCCTTGTCGGCCGCTACCGTGTTGTTTGCTGCTGTTGAATCTGCCTGGCGTGTCTCCGTGTAGGATGTTGCACTGCCTCACTGATTCACTTGTATTTCTTTTTCAGTTGCCGTTTCGTTCCCGTTTTCCTGCCACTGGATCCCTCACGCTGCCACCATTTGTTGTGCCCCTTGTGGGTATAGGACACAGGGTTCTTTCGATCCACGGAGGAGGCGGGATTATAAATGATTACAACACACGACACTTTTAATAAACTGATAGTATAATTAACTCTGGTTGACCGTTATTACAGAAAATGCCCGTTACTGGTCTGCTCCCTGACTCCAATTGCCCTCTCGTCCTCTGTTCTCGTTCTGTTTTATCCATCTGTCCGTCCTTCGGTTTTGCTGAGTTGCTCGATCGGAAGGCCGGTCGCGCAACTTATTGTTGTGATTCTCCTTTGTCGCTTGCTCTCAATATATCTTTCAGGGTCTCGGTTTCTTAATTCTATTATTTTACCTCTTCTTACTTAATATCTATGTTTCACAATTCTTACTTAATATAATTGTTTCTCTTATCTTAAATTGGGGCCGTAACAATATGATATAACAGTGCAAAAATCACTCCAAAAGTATGGATTTTTCATATTTTTCCTTTTTGCCGAGAGATCGAAAGAGTTATAAGGTAACAAAAATTGTTCGGATAAGTTCGGCAAAAATTTCCCTCGCACTCGATATTATACGACGCGAGAGAACAGGATTATGTAAATTCCTGTTACCTATCTTCGCGCGCCCGTCTCTCTCAAACAAGAGCAAAATGCCGACTATACGGAATTATCGCGCCTCACGGTGTTAAGCTCAAAATATAAAAGTGAATAAAGGTATCGAGGTATACTGGGATTAGGAATGTACGTTATGCTTCTATTAGTTTAATGCGACTGACCTTTTGACGCCGCGCTTTTCAAATTTTTTTAAATTGTTATTTTCTTTTCACCGATTCAATTCTTTTCATTTCAATATTCGCAATATGATTCGCGTATTATAATTTATGGAACATCGACAGATAATGCTGAATCGAATGAAATTGAAATTCAATAATCAAGAGACACGGTAGTGTCTCGCGCCAAGTACACGCGGAGCGAGACCGCACCGTGACTCTTTTACGCGACGCGACGGGTTGCGAGTAACCGAGATGTTGAGATCTCGATAACGAGTGAACGGATCAAGTTCTAAGTAGGCTTAATCGATAGTTGGGGTCAAAATAAGGGGGGTATCTCCTGTATAATTTTCCGCTACGTGCCCTACGAGCGGAGATATTGCGACGCAAAGTCCAAATGTGAAAATTTTTTATTAAGATACTCCTCCTCCTCCTCCTCCTCCTAACTCCGATCTGTGTGATCACGTGATCAGAGAAAATGTCCCTTTCACTTTTTCGACACTGGCGGCGCAGGTATCGCCAGTTTCGATATCGCGCGCGTATTTCGAACGATCTAGTAGGTAAATTATTAAAAGGTCGATAGACTTATCGGTCAGAAGGAAGATTTCTATTTAGCTAAATTAAGTATTTATATAATATATATTGATTCTTATGAATCAAGCTTGAATTCGATGTTTAGGTATCCCAGGTTGCCGATGACGAAGTACAGATAGTGCGCTTCATAGTTTTCGGTGTCCAGGTATAATAATACGTTGAATTCGATGTCTACGTATTCCAGGTTGCCGATGACGAGGTCCACATAGTGCGCTCCGTAGTTTTCGGTGTCTACGTGTATTAATACCTTGAATTCGATGTCCACGTGTCCCAGGTTGCCGATGACGGGATTCAGATAGTGCGCTTCATAGTTTTCGGTGTCCAGGTGTAATCGTACGTTGAATGCGATGTCTAGGTGTCCCAGGTTGCCGATGTCGAGGTCCACATAGTGCGCTCCGTAGTTTTCGGTGTCTACGTGTACTAATACCTTAAATTCGATGTCCACGTGTCCCAGGTTGCCGATGACGAGGTCCACATAGTGCGCTTCGTAGTTTTCGGTGTCCAGGTGTAATAATACGTTGAATGCGATGTCTAGGTGTCCCAGGTTGCCGATGTCGAGGTCCACATAGTGCGCTCCGTAGTTTTCGGTGTTTACGTGTATTAATACCTTGAATTCGATGTCCACGTGTCCCAGGTTGCCGATGACGGGATTCAGATAGTGCGCTTCATAGTTTTCGGTGTCCAGGTGTAATCGTACGTTGAATGTGATGTCTAGGTGTCCCAGGTTGCCGATGTCGAGGTCCACATAGTGCGCTCCGTAGTTTTCGGTGTCTACGTGTACTAATACCTTAAATTCGATGTCCACGTGTCCCAGGTTGCCGATGACGAGGTCCACATAGTGCGCTTCGTAGTTTTCGGTGTCCAGGTGTAATAATACGTTGAATGCGATGTCTAGGTGTCCCAGGTTGCCGATGTCGAGGTCCACATAGTGCGCTCCGTAGTTTTCGGTGTCTACGTGTATTAATACCTTAAATTCGATGTCCACAAGTCCCAGGTTGCCGATGACGGGATTCAGATAGTGCGCTTCATAGTTTTCGGTGTCCAGGTGTAATCGTACGTTGAATGCGATGTCTAGGTGTCCCAGGTTGCCGATGTCGAGGTCACATAGTGCGCTCCGTAGTTTTCGGTGTCTAAGTGTATTAATACCTTAAATTCGATGTCCACGTGTCGCAGGTTGCCGATGACGGGATTCAGATAGTGCGCTTCATAGTTTTCGGTGTCCAGGTGTAATCGTACGTTGAATGCGATGTCTAGGTGTCCAAGGTTGCCGATGTCGAGGTCCACATAGTGCGCTCCGTAGTTTTCGGTGTCTACGTGTATTAATACCTTAAATTCGATGTCCACGTGTCCCAGGTTGCCGATGACGGAATTCAGATAGTGCGCTTCATAGTTTTCGGTGTCCAGGTGTAATCGTACGTTGAATGCGATGTCTAAGTGTCCCAGGTTGCCGATGACGATGTCTAGATAGTGAGCTCCGTAGTTTTCGGTGTCTAGGTGTAATAATACGTTGAATGCAATGTCTAGGTGTCCTAGGTTGCCGATGACGATGTCTAGATAGTGAGCTCCGTAGTTTTCGGTGTCTACGTGTATTAATACCTTGAATTCGATGTCCACGTGTACCAGGTTGCCGATGACGGAATCCACATAGTGCGCTCCGTAGTTTTCGGTGTCTACGTGTATTAATACCTTGAAATTGATGTCTAGGTGTCCCAGGTTGCTGATGACGAGGTCCAGATAACGCGCTCCGTAGTTTTTGGTGTCTAGGTGTAATAATACCTCGAGTTCGATGTCTACGTGTTCCAGGTTGCCGATGACAAGGTCCACATAGTGCGATTCGTAGTTTTTGGTGACTAGGTGTATTAATAACTTTAAATCCGAATGTGGGATACGTAGATATTGAATATGAGGTATTAATACACGTAGACACCGAAAACTACGGAGCGCACTATGTGGATCTCGTCATCGGCAACGTGGGACACCTAGACAACGAATTCAACGTATTATTACACCTGGACACCGAAAACTATGGAGCGCACTATTTGTAACCCGTTATCGGCAACCTGGGATACCTAGACATCGAATTCAAGCTTGATTCATAAGAATCGACTTAAAAATTCCCTAGCGGCAGAACTAAAATTATGTCATGACATAATAAAAATTAGTTGAAATAAAATTATGTCTAGACATAATAAAAACTGGACAAATTAAAATTATGTCTGACATAAAAATAAGTCCGCATTTTTATTATGTGTATACACATAATTTTAATTCATACAATTTTTATTATGTGTACACATAATTTGTTTTCGAATGAACGTAAAACGTACCTAAAAAAAACCGAAGTAACAAGTGGTAGACGTAATCTTTGTATCGAAATAACACCCTGTACATACTGTTTATAAAATGCGTAATACTACAAAAAAGGCATGATATCTGTACAAAATTACCTTTTTTAAAAAAAAGGTAAAGAAAGGCGCCAAGTACACGCGTAGTAGTGTATATGTGTTGTTACCTCGAAAAAAAACAGTGGTAATATTATACCTCAAAAAAATCTAAGTAACAAATGGTAGACGTAATCTTTGCATTTCAAAAAATCTCGAAAAAACCTATAAGCAGTAGTATATTTACCTCCAAAAAACCTAAGTAACAAGTGGTAGACGTAATCTTTATATCTCGATAAATCTTGAAAAAACCTAAGCAGTAGTATCTTTACCTCGAAAAACCGAAGTAACAAGTGGTAGATGTAATCTTTGTTTCTCGAAAAATCTCGAAAAAACCCAAGCAGTAGTATTTTTATTTCCAAAAAATTATAACTCAAGTGATACACATAAAAAAAATTATGTTATCAAGAGACACGGTAGTGTCTCGCGCCAAGTACGCGGAGCGAGACCGACCGTGATGATAACTCAAGTGATACACATCAAAAAAATTATGTTATCAAGAGACACGGTAGTGTCTCGCGCCAAGTACACGCGGAGCGAGACCGACCGTGATGATGATGATTGATTGATTGTGATTGTGATTGTGATTGTGACTCTTTTACGCGACGCGACGGGTTGCGAGTACTCGAGATGTTGAGATCTCGATAAACGAGTGAACGGATCAAGTTCTAAGTAGGCTTGATCGACAGCTTAGGGTCGAAATGGGGGGGGGGGTTTCTCTTATTTAGGTAAATATACTACTGCTTATAGGTTTATAGTAGTATATATGTATTATGTTGTTACCTCGAAAAAAACAAAGTGGTAGTATTATACCTCGAAATAACACCCTGTACATGCTGTTTATAAAATGCGTAATATTACAAAAAAGGCGTGATATCTGTACAAAATTACCTTTTTTAAAAAAAAGATAAAGAAAGGCGCCAAGTACACGCGTAGTAGTGTATATGTGTTGTTACCTCGAAAAAAAACAGTGGTAATATTATACCTCAAAAAAATCTAAGTAACAAGTGGTAGACGTAATCTTTGCATTTCAAAAAATCTCGAAAAAACCTATAAGCAGTAGTATATTTACCTAAAAAAAACCGAAGTAACAAGTGGTAGACGTAATATTTGTATCGAAATAACACCCTGTACATACTGTTTATAAAATGCGTAATACTACAAAAAAGGCATGATATCTGTACAAAATTACCTTTTTTAAAAAAAAGGTAAAGAAAGGCGCCAAGTACACGCGTAGTAGTGTATATGTGTTGTTACCTCGAAAAAAAACAGTGGTAATATTATACCTCAAAAAAATCTAAGTAACAAATGGTAGACGTAATCTTTGCATTTCAAAAAATCTCGAAAAAACCTATAAGCAGTAGTATATTTACCTCAAAAAACCGAAGTAACAAGTGGTAGACGTAATCTTTGTATCTCGATAAATCTTGAAAAAACCTAAGCAGTAGTATCTTTACCTCGAAAAAACCGAAGTAACAAGTGGTAGATGTAATCTTTGTTTCTCGAAAAATCTCGAAAAAACCCAAGCAGTAGTATTTTTATTTCCAAAAAATTATAACTCAAGTGATACTCATCAAAAAAATTATGTTATTACAAAATACAAAAAAGAATTGATATCTCTTTTTAAATTACAGCGCCAATTACAGAGAGAATATACACTGAGAATCTTTGTATCTCGAAAAATCTCGAAAAAACCTAAGCAGTAGTATTTTTACCTCAAAAAACCGAAGTAACAAGTGGTAGACGTAATCTTTGTATCTCGATAAATCTTGAAAAAACCTAAGCAGTAGTATCTTTACCTCGAAAAAACCGAAGTAACAAGTGGTAGATGTAATCTTTGTTTCTCGAAAAATCTCGAAAAAACCCAAGCAGTAGTATTTTTATTTCCAAAAAATTATAACTCAAGTGATACACATCAAAAAAATTATGTTATTACAAAATACAAAAAAGAATTGATATCTCTTTTTAAATTACAGCGCCAATTACAGAGAGAATATACACTGAGAATCTTTGTATCTCGAAAAATCTCGAAAAAACCTAAGCAGTAGTATTTTTATTTTCAAATATGTATGTTGTTACCTCGAAAGAAAACAGTAGTAATATTATTACAATCACAAAAAAGAAATGATATCTCTTTTTAAATGACAGCGCCAATTACAGAGAGAACATACACTGAGAAAAAAAATGTGTTAATCTCAAGAAATATTTAGTCCGATACGTTCAACTGAACATTTTAGTTAGTTAACTAAACATTAGTTAAATTAATTAATTAAAGAAACGAAATAAATTGTTGAAACAACTAATATTTAGTTAACTAACTAAAATGTTTAGTTTAACGTATCGAACTAAATATTTCTTGGAATTAACCATTTTTTTTCTCAGTGTATTTTTCGAGATACAAAGATTAGGTTTTTTCGAGGTATAATATTACCACTGTTTTTTTTTCGAGGTTATAATATTACAAAGAATTATTTTAATCACAAAGAATTAAAGAGGTAACATTATAAAATAAAAATATTTAATTAAAATAAAATAAATAAATTTTTCTTGTAAAAAACTTGGCGCTGCTTTTTTAAGGTCAATCCAGAAAAACTTGCATAGGTGCATAAACATATACATAAAGAGATGGATAGGTAGGTCTATTTCCTTTTGCACATATATATGAACCAATCAATTTCTTACGCTTATGTTTATGCGCTATGCAAATTTGTCTGGATAAAGCGGGGAACACAGACTTTTGCATAACACATAATACGTAAGGTCCATACATATGTGGATAAGGAAATAGACCAATCAATTTTCTTATGCTTACGCCTTATGCGTTGTGCAGAAGTGTGGGCTCCCCGCTTAAGAGCCTCCGCACAAGACTCTCGTATGATAGCGTATGATAACGTAACGTAGATCAACGCACAAGAAACGTATTCACGTATAACGCCGTAACCGATACGTTTCTTGTGCGTTGACCCACATTTCGTTACACTACATTGCTATAAAAAAGTCTTGTGCGGAGGCTCTAAACCTTAAAAAAGCAGCGCCAAGTTTTTTACAAGAAAAATTTATTTATTTTATTTTAATTAAATATTTTTATTTTATAATGTTACCTCTTTAATTCTTTGTGATTAAAATAATTCTTTGTAATATTATAACCTCGAAAAAAAAACAGTGGTAATATTATACCTCGAAAAAACCTAATCTTTGTATCTCGAAAAATACACTGAGAAAAAAAATGGTTAATTCCAAGAAATATTTAGTTCGATACGTTAAACTAAACATTTTAGTTAGTTAACTAAATATTAGTTGTTTCAACAATTTATTTCGTTTCTTTAATTAATTAATTTAACTAATGTTTAGTTAACTAACTAAAATGTTCAGTTGAACGTATCGGACTAAATATTTCTTGAGATTAACACATTTTTTTCTCAGTGTATGTTCTCTCTGTAATTGGCGCTGTCATTTAAAAAGAGATATCATTTCTTTTTTGTGATTGTAATAATATTACTACTGTTTTCTTTCGAGGTAACAACATACATATTTGAAAATAAAAATACTACTGCTTAGGTTTTTTCGAGATTTTTCGAGATACAAAGATTCTCAGTGTATATTCTCTCTGTAATTGGCGCTGTAATTTAAAAAGAGATATCAATTCTTTTTTGTATTTTGTAATAACATAATTTTTTTGATGTGTATCACTTGAGTTATAATTTTTTGGAAATAAAAATACTACTGCTTGGGTTTTTTCGAGATTTTTCGAGAAACAAAGATTACATCTACCACTTGTTACTTCGGTTTTTTCGAGGTAAAGATACTACTGCTTAGGTTTTTTCAAGATTTATCGAGATACAAAGATTACGTCTACCACTTGTTACTTCGGTTTTTTGAGGTAAAAATACTACTGCTTAGGTTTTTTCGAGATTTTTCGAGATACAAAGATTCTCAGTGTATATTCTCTCTGTAATTGGCGCTGTAATTTAAAAAGAGATATCAATTCTTTTTTGTATTTTGTAATAACATAATTTTTTTGATGTGTATCACTTGAGTTATAATTTTTTGGAAATAAAAATACTACTGTTTGGGTTTTTTCGAGATTTTTCGAGAAACAAAGATTACATCTACCACTTGTTACTTCGGTTTTTTCGAGGTAAAGATACTACTGCTTAGGTTTTTTCAAGATTTATCGAGATACAAAGATTACGTCTACCACTTGTTACTTCGGTTTTTTTAGGTAAATATACTACTGCTTATAGGTTTTTTCGAGATTTTTTGAAATGCAAAGATTACGTCTACCATTTGTTACTTAGATTTTTTTGAGGTATAATATTACCACTGTTTTTTTTCGAGGTAACAACACATATACACTACTACGCGTGTACTTGGCGCCTTTCTTTACCTTTTTTTTAAAAATAATTAACATACTTCAGAAAACAAATAATTAATTTAATAGAATTACATGCTTGCTATAAATATAGAGCTATTATATAAATATAATCAATTTAATCGTAAAAAAACTACATGTTTGCTATAAGAAAAAGCAAGCTCGAACAAATTATTCTTTAATCGCGAAGGGACCGTCGTTTTATCTTTTTTTTCTCAAATCGGTCAGTGCAAAAAGTCACCCTATACATCCCGAGGTTTCTCGAGCTCGGGCACGAATATCGTAGGGGCCATGCACCGATATTAAACTTTTACGCGGCAGAGAGGTTTTCCGTCGAGATAAAATTTCGAAAAGATAAGAACAAATTACTTTAGGCAAATCCATTGCCGTACATGTGTGTGTATTATGTATGTGTGTATGTGTGCGTGTGAAAACGCACGATGCAATCTCTGCGGAGTTACGTGCAAGCACGAGATAGCAAAGTGATAGTGTCCAAATAAAACCTCCGTGCCGATATGCGAGATTTTATCGCGGCTCTGTTGCCATTCGAAACTGCAATGCAGCAACGCACCGTGCACCTTTTGCGTGGAATTTTAACGCTGCCGAAGCCCGAGAAGCTAATACGATACCGCGCTAAATTAATTTCGTCGCACGCGTTTATCCCTCCCCCTCCCCCTTTCCTCCTCTTCCCTCTCTCCATAGATGGCTCATTTTAGTCAGCAAGCCTCGACAAAGGGACTTTTAATCGAGTCAACGCCGGTGCAGGAACAAAAAGCGAAGGCGGGAGAAAAGGGGAGAGGGGTGGGAAGAAGGGAGGCACAGAGAAAAGAGAAATTAGGTGTGCGCGCACACCTCCGCGCGATACTAAACGCAACCGTATGTCCAATTAGCACAATTAACCCGGGCCCCGGGTCGCCGTACACGTAAAACTCAAAATCGGATTACGCGCCCCGTTAAAAGGGCTATTAGCGGCGGATATTAAAAGTTAACGGTGCGGTCTAATTGCCGGTGTGATCGCTCGGAACAATCGTAAAATTAAAAAAAGAGAAGAGGGGAAAGAAAATCGGGGAGGTGTCGTCGAGCTTCCCATTCGCGCTGATCTTTTCCTATTCGATCCCCTTATATATTTTTGCTTTCAAGACGAAGTTTGCTCGCGGCAGAATTATAATAAAAAAATGCAGCTAAAAAGGAAATTCCTTGAATATTCCTCGAACGGCATTATATTATGTAATTATATTTTTATATTCATCTGAGCGAATAATTATAATTTATATTTAATTTCCTTGGAACCTTATTATACTTAGGAAAAGATTCTGCTCTAAATTTTGGTTACGTAACAGGTGGCCCAACGACAAGTGATCCGCGACGTTTGATCCGCGACATTTGATCCGGAGACGAAAAAAACCAAAAGACAAATGATACGCACGACAAATCGTCCAAACCAATTAAATCCGCGACAAAACGCCCGTAAAAAAAAATTCAGAATTATGACAAAAATTCTCCTCCAATGTAATATAAAAGTGTATGCGTGGAGGCAGTAGGTTCCGCCCCCCTGCGGGAGGCTCCACTATTGTTAAACTAGACACATATTGTGCCTTCAAAGTACATACGTGGACCACTAAATAACAACCCTCTAGCAGGATCACTTGTCGCTCGAATCAATTGTCTTACGGATAATTTATCATCGGATATTTCGTCGTTAGACCGAATGTCGTATGGATCAATTGTCGCGGATCAAACGTCGCGGATCATTTGTCGTTGAGCCACCGGTCGTGTCACCCTAAATTTTACATAAAAATCACAATTTCTTCTTCAATGTAAAACTGATGTTTTTGCGGTGTACCTCGACAACTTAATACTATAAGCTATACATAATGTCACTTAAGTAAATAAACTTGAAGTAATTTAAATAACTACGAAATTGCGCTCGACAGTAATTTAAACTTCGAATTATATTGTTTACGGTCTTGGAAATTAATTCATCTCTAATTTAGATATTTAACATAGAGACTTCCGTTGTCAAACAAGTTCGTGCCTATATAGTCAAAGAACTTTCAATGACCGTCGTGAAAACTTTTTCGAAGAAATAATGAATACCGCGTTCATTAAACAAATAAAAAAAACATCCTCTTATATTACTGAGGCATTGCGACAAATTTACAGTGAAGGTAAGTATGTCACATAATTCGTCCTGTTCGATTATAACAGGAAGTAAACACTGATATTCACCAATTACTCGCCATAATAAATCATTACGCGATCGTTCGCAAATATGGCGATGCAACAAAGGAATGAATTCCATAATAATTACAACAACGGAGCTTTGTTCCGCGTGCATAATATCATATTATTAAAATTTGTGTAACGGCCGGGCACATTACAGCAGAATGCGAATGTTAATCGTCCGCGCGATGTAGAAAGCGACTTAATAATCAATTTAATAGTTTTTTCTCCGTTTTAACTGTATAATGATAACGAGTTCTTTTACTATTTTACAAAGAAATTCTGAAAACGGCTGTGCAAATCGCCTACCATACAATATTTAATTTGTCTCTCTTAGGTTTCTTTAAAAATTGAAATTATTTACTTTTATCAGTTTTATAAAAAAAATTTAATTTTATCGCTTCTTGCAAATTTCTTTTCTCTCGCCTTCTCTCTCTTCTTGTCGTTTTGTTGTCCAAAAAATCCAAGCATCCCCTATTTCCTAGAGAAATTCGTGTATCAATCGCGTCGGGAAAACCCGCGGTGTCTATCAACTGGGAGTCGCGAGAAAGAATGACACGCGAGAGGAACAACGTGCTTCTAAAATGGTCGTTTGTCATGGAGAATTGCTTCCGCCGCCATAAATCGCTACCGCTTGACATGTACCTTTCTCTACAAATTTCCTTTTTCTTAAGTAGAAAATAGTCTACGGAGAATAAACCTTCGGAATTCCGACAAATCTTCTTCACTCCACGGATGCTGATATACGCCCGTTATGTACGCATGTAATATATTGTTTCAACGTAATATAAGAAATATAATTAATTCACGTTATAGGAAGTAACACAAGTAATTGAAGAGAAAATGGAATATAATTTGATAGATACCTAAATTGATTTAGGTATATAAAATATATCACCTTTATAGTACATACGTTATAACAGATTGCTTTGTGTAAAATCTCTCATGTAATATAAATAACGATGTTAAAATCTTTAGTTTAGTTATAGCGTCAATAAATAATTATTTTTATAATTTTAACGACTAATGTACATAATTCTTTATTATAAATTAATAATACCATGACACGTCGTCGTAAAGTTCGTCCTTTACTTTTCTTAAAAAGTTCTTATTTCGTCTCTCACACAAGAGATTCCGCCAAAACAATAAATTGCATTAAACAAAGTTAAAGTGGCTAAATTGCTTCAATTTCAATAAAAAGAACATTTTTTTCTCAGGAGAAAAGACACAATCTCACCGCCGATCTCCTTTTTCTTATCTAGATCGATTTATGACTTCTTCTCTCCTTTCGTACGGCATAAGATCGTGGCGGAGATCCTAATCGCGCTGTAACCCAATTTAAGAAAGCTCCTTTATCTCTATCTGTCTAACGGCCATCGGTAATGGCGAGGCTGCATGGATACGGTCACGGGATCGGTGACACGGTACACATCGCCGTACAAGTTAACGGGAACGGTGATCAACGAGAGAAGGACGAAGGACGACGGTTCTCTCAACTGGATACAACTTGGACTGTATACAAAAGGGACTGCTACTAACACGACGCGAGCGACCTATCGTGGACCATCGTGTAACTTGTCGCTTGTGTAAACGACTGTAAGAGCGTGTAAGCTCCTGCGCAAGCAAGGACGACATCCTCGAGGAATCGACTTTGACCGCCCGTTAATCTTTCGTCCAGTTTCCTTCGTCGCGGTTAGTCCTGTATATCTTATACGTACACAAACTCCGAAAAGGAGATGTTTATTATTAGGTTGTTATATATGCGAGTAAAACGAGAGCGTCAGTGCGTTCCCCGTACGGGAAACTGACGTTTAATAATGTATTTAATCGAAAGAGAAGATCATTGCATTACGTCTTTGCATGATGTGATTCTTTTATAAAAATAGATTTGAGAAATTAACATGTATTTGATATCTGGTAGAAATTTTGACTGGGCGCTTGCATGGCACTGACCAGCGTGCCACACTGCCATTTCAGGAGCTGGCATGGCACGCTGGTAAGCGCCATCCGCGAAACGTCACGTTTTGCCCGCTAGCGCTACAGATCTGACGTGGGTGCTGGCATGGCGCTGGCATGGCGCTAACATGGCAGCGGTATTATATGATATTTACCTGGCATAAAAAAATTATTTTTTTTTGAAATTTTATTACTATTTTATAACTAAATTTGTTTCTTAAGATGCAGTCTATGATTATAAATATTTTCTCGTATTTGAAAAAAACACTTACCTTGGTGGGATCGAACTTGGGACCTCTGGATCGTGAGCCAACTGCCTTGCGTGGTAGACCACTTCTTAATTTGATGTAAGTGTTATATATAGTCTACATATATGTGTCATAACCAGCGAAAATATATAATTTTTCAAAAATCATCTTAAGAAACAAATTCAGTTTAAAAAGAGTAATAATTATTTAATATTGTTTTTATTTATATATTTTATTTATAACATATTTATATAAATTTAATTTATTATTTATTATTTATTGCAAAACCAAATTATTTATTTACCATTTATTTATTATTATTTATTATTATTTATTATTTATTATTATTATTTATTATTATTTATTATTATTATTATTTATTATTATTTATTATCATGGTTTGAATAATATAGGATCTATACAATGCGCGAGAAATGGTAATAATTGATATTTTTAATTAAATTGACTTTATAAATAAAAAATTATAATTGAATAAAACTTCATAATTTATGTAAAAATATAAAGAACTTATTCAAGTAATTAATATACTTTATTAATATACAGTTTATTTAATAATTTATATTATATTAGATACTTTTGTAATTTTAAATTTAAAAGTAATAAGTATACATTTCAAATGTCAGCGCTCTGTTGCTTTTATTAAAACTCGAATCACGTTAATATAATTCGAGAGATCTCCATCAGCACTTTCATTCAAATGCAAAATAATTTCCTTCCAAGTATGAGATTCTATATTATATTTAACTGATTCACTGAATTGCAATTTTCCGTAGATTTCACGGAGGGATTCGCGGTGGGTGAAAAGGATCGCGATACGGGAAACCGCTCCTCTCGCGATCGATTGATCGATCGATCGATCGAACTCGGCGGAGAAATCCTCTCGACCGGGCCTTTTATTTGCCGGATGCACGACTCGCGGAATCGCGTGATTCTCTAACTCCGCCTGATTCGATCTAGAATCGGGAAGGAGGGGGGAAATGTGCTGGAAATGGAGACATCTAACGCGCTTCCTGCAAAATTCATTTCCCGCCCTTCGGGATATTGAGGGACCGGAAGAAGACGAAAGCGGGCGTCGACAAGGCGCGGGAAAAAGATTAAATAATTACGGGAGATGCGTTTACCGGCTTCTGCCGAGGAGATGAAACGCCTTCTTTCGATCGTGACTTGAATATCGTCACTTTATTCAATTTAAAAGAAATTGTGAAAGCACCTTCATAATTTTACAGAACTTTAACCAAATTGTTCTTGGACAATGAAGAAATAATATTCCAAAAGAAGCAAACTATCAACCTTAAATAGAAAACATCCCTGTCTTTAATTCTATCGCGCGAGTGCGGGATTATTAAAAAATACTTTCTGAAATATTTCTCTCAAATGTGCATTTTTTAATTTTCAGATTAACAAAGGCTATATGGAGATTAGTATCGAAATTCGACCGCTACTCTCAATGTGACGGTTCAAAAAAAATTTAAAAAAAAGAAGGCTTCCAAGCAGACACCCGGAAACGAGATCGTGTTCAAGATTGGTCTGCCAGCGTGAAGGACACCTGTCGATTTTTTTGTTTGGTTGCCCTTGCCCTTATCCAGGCGCGCACTCCCAGCCCTTCACTAGAGCTAGGGGGAGAAAAACCACGAGTGTCCTCTTTCCTCGAAAAGAGGGATGTCTCCCTCGCGGGGAAAGAGAGATGCCGCATGGCGGCTGCACGGCGGCATGTAACATCTTGCGTCGCCGCTTCGAGTGCATTTTGAGGGGTGGCACTCGAGCTTCGCCGGCGTGCACTTCGCGATGCACTTGGAGCGGAAGCGAACGCCAACCACCAGCCGCGATCGCGTAATTTCGCCAAGGGTCAAAGGGCTCGATGGCTCTTTCAAAATGAAAAGAGGGGAATCGTGCATTCTGGCTCCTCGGACGATGCATTCGAGCTCCCGGAGGTTATTCCCCTACAATTTGACTTGACGATAGAGTATTTCGGTTACATGTTTTGTGTAATTTGACAGTGCAATTCTTCAGCGAAAGGTAGCCGCAACGGAATTGCATCTCATCATCGTATTTCACATTTTTGTCGCGCTTTCTAAAATTAAATCTAAAAAAAAA